>VSMD01099552.1:0-13041 GCA_008750895.1 Mirza zaza
CATCCCTAGTCCGCCATTTTTGACCAATCAAAAAAAAAAAAAAAAAAAAAAATCTTAAACTGTTGCTCAGAGGCCCAGGATTTTCCAGAGGTACCTTAAGCGCCTTCAGGGGTGGACAGGGGTGTGATGGAGCAGGAAGGCAGGGCAGCAAGGCCTCCTCTGCTTTCCGTGAGAAGCTCTGCCTTATCTGTTTTGCATGTTGGGATATTATTGGGGAGGGAAGAACATTAAGTCTTTTGCTTAAAAAAAAAGTTGAAAAGACACTAAATTAATTTAACACATTGACTGCCACACTAGAAAAAAATTTTTTGCCTTGGGGCCACAGTGTTTTATTATGAAAATAGAATAAAAACTTCGAAGACAAAACCATCCTTCCTAATTTAATGAGAAATTTGTTATTTTTTGTTGTTTTCTGTTCATAAGTTATATGCAGTGCAATCCACGTTTTTAGAATTAAACTGTCAATATTAATTGTAATAAGAAGAACATCAACAAGTAAGATTTTCACAAACCAAATGCAGGGTTTTGCTTCACGAGGGCCCTAGCTCAAAACCAGCATGAGTTAAATACAACTCACATGGCAGTCAGTGTGTTAACCAGTTCATTTCACAGATAAGAAAACTAAGGCTTAAGCCTTTTCTGACCCAACCCTCGGCATACAAAAACATTCAAACCCTACGTCAGGTGAGCCCATCTGCCATGGAAGGAAGTGGGGAGGGCCCAGGGGCTGGTGATAAAAGCCAACGTTGTCACGGTGGGGCTTGCCCAGAGCAGGTGCCCAGTGGTTTCATCTGGGTGTCCAAAGGACTATGGCAGAGAACCCGTGGTTCCACTAGTAATGGTGGAAGCTGGTTGGGGGTTAGTGCTGGGCAAGCCTGGCAGTCAGCAGGGCATCCTAATAGCTGCAAGCAGTTGGCTCTGGAGCAGAACCCAGCCAGGCAAGGTGATGACCATGTTGGGGTCACGTGGGTACGCTGCTCATCCGATCCACGTAACAGCACAGGGAGGCGGGTTGGCAAAGTGGGTCAGAGCTCACAGCTGGAGTCACGCGGCTGGGTTTGAATCCCAGCTCTGCTATCCACTGGCTGTGTAGCCTAGACCATTTCTCTGTGCCTTGGTCCCCCAACTAGAAAATGAAGGTGATGGTAATAATACCCTTTGCAGAGAATTTCTGGTGAATTAGTGTGTGTAAAGTGCTTAGAGCCATGCCTGCACAAAATGAGAATGGTACATGTGATTGCTACTGTAACTATTCCTTAGGGTTATCCTTATTTTTCCTTTAAGGAAACTTGGGCTCAAAAAGGTAAAGTGCTTGTCCAAGGTCATGCTGCTAAAAATTGCTCTTTACCAGCATCTGAACCCACGTGAGACAGCATCCAATGCCTCTTCCCTTAACTACCAGGTGGCCTCAGCTCCCAGGCAGTATGGTGGACTATCCGAGGAGATGGGCCGTTTTTTTCCCCAGTCCATTGTGGAAAGATACTTTTTTAGGATACAAAATCAGGTATTGGCTGTCACAACACTGTCCAATTGCTGTGAAAGTTTCTAAATGCTTGTCCTTAGCACAAATGAGCCCTGGGCCACCAAACACACACATTTGAAGTAGTCCTTTATACTCAGTGTGGGGACCTGGGGAGCTATTCTGGAAAGGGAGACATGAGTACTGTAGAATGGGCTCAGTAGGTAACCTTGAGGTCACATGAGAGGAAGTCAGTGGTCAAGGAGTTTGCACTCAGGAAGTGTCCAGGTCCAACCCCTGGCAGCAGTCCTGTGCCCCTTGCCCAGGTGAGCATGGGCTCAGGGATGGCAGGGCTGAGCCAGGCCAGTGCAGGTAGGGTCGCTACCATGTGCTTTCTGGGAAATAATGCCCCAGGAATAATCAAGAATGTGTGGGAGCACAAACAAGCAGTTCTACCCATCTGGTCCTTTTTTTTTTTTTTATTGAGACTGACTGCAACATGCTTGCTAATGTTTTTGAGGAAAGAGTGCTTCTGTTGTTCTCAGGGTGGGTTTAACAGTTATTTCTCTCTATCTGAGGAAACCCACACCTCCCTTCTGTCTACATGAAGTTGCATGCTCCCCATTTATCCTTTCTTCCCCATCTCCTTCCACCCTTTCAGATCTCATGAACAGTGGCTTTATACCTGCTAAGGACTAATCTCATAAAAGAATCCAACTTCTTCTTTGTAAACCGCCAATATAAAAGATTCATTGTCTGAGGAAGGAGACTTTTCTACATATAGACAAAGGGAACCACTGCCCTTTTTTCATAGAAAGTTGTATCTTTTTCAATCTCACATCCTTTTTGAGGAGATGGACATGCAGCCAAAAGCCTAAATGAGATTTTCACGCCAGATGATAAATTTCAACAGAACATGCTGAGAGCTTGAGCATCAAAGAGACCTAAACAAATGTTGAGGTAGAGAACTGACAACCCTGACACATGAGGACTTGAAGGAACTCACCTCCCATTTTGGCAGGAAGATTCCTTGTTCCCTCCATTCTCATGAATTCTCGTTTGAAGGGAGGAATGGACTGCTTCTTGGGGTGAGGGAGGGAGATAGGATGTTTTAATTATCAACATACTCCTTAGAAAAGCTGCCTATTTTTAATCAATTCTAACGTTCACTGATTTGGGAGGCTGTATTTTTCCAGGTAACAGTAACAGCTAATGTTTCCTGAGTTCTTCCTGTATTTCACCTCCTGTGTTTGAATGCTTTGCCCTTAATCCTCACATCAATCTTATGAAGAACATACCATTATTAGCCCTATTTTATAGCTGAGGGAACTAAGATTTCAGGGAGTTAAGATGTAAGTTCCTACAATAACTAATAGAACCAAGGCTGGGTTCTCCTGCCTAGAGAGTGCACGCTTTGCTGCACCACAGTACATACAGATTGAGTTTCATTTTCCTGGATTCCTTGGTAGAAGTTATCCTTAACAGGAATCAGTACAGTATTATGTGACTTTTCAAATGAATGTGGTGCTAACTCCATATTATGCCTAGGTCAGATCTTATTATAAAATCTTTGACAAGTTTTCCGAGTTTAGTAGCCCACTTATTTCAAGCAATATCCAAGAGAGAGTACTACAAACTGTCAAATTTCTTACTGAATTTTTATCAGCTAGTAAGTTATATGTCTTAGGTGGCCATTGTTTATATTTAATGTAATATTGCACACCAGAAAAATGAGACAGATTAGAAGTCATCTGCAGCCATTGGTCCTGAGAAATGCCAGCAATGACATGACCAACACCCACCTGGAGGCCAGTAATCAACTCTGACATCGGTCTGTGTCTACTGGTCCCTGAGCCTTGATACTGACCAGCAAGTACTGAGCACTTTGTGCTAGGGACTGTTCTACATGTTTCGTGTTTATTAACTAATCTCCCTAATAACCCTGTCAAGTGGTTATTGTCATTATCCCTACTTGCAGATAGAGAAACTAATTATTTGTCCAAAGTCACACAGCTGGCAAGTGGCAGAGCTGGGATTTGAACCCAGGTGGTTTAACTCCAGAGTCATGCTGTTCTGCTGCGAGGATCCAGGCAGCAAATGGGGCAGATGTTCCCAAGCTCCAGCCAAGGAGCAGGCTTTGCATATATATGTACCTATGTAGATACAAGACTGGCTGTACTTCCATCCACTGTAATAGCAAGCCCCAGTTGGCATGACAGAAGCAACTAGCAGCACATAAAATCACTCAATAAATGTCTTATCAGTATGCAGGACTGAGCCGCTGAATTATTGAAGCCAGACCTAACTGCCAGTGGAGCAGGCTCCTTTCCAGTTAGAGTATCAAGGGCTGAACACTTTGCACTGTTAAGTATGTTCTATTAAATTCTCGGACTGAAACCTGTGGTTTCTGTTGAATCCATGTAAAGCACAGAGCAGGAGGAATGAGGCTGGTATCAGAAGAGAAGGGGCAGCATGGGAGATGATGGAGAGGGGAGGGTAGACACAGTCCAGGAAATGCAGTGTTTGAACAAGACAAAATAAAAAACGCCTCCCATAGTATCAGATCGTGCACAGACATGGGGACAAAGCGTGCGAGTCTCATAAAACTCGTGTTCCATATTTTTTACAGAGTTCCAAGCAAGTCTGTTTCAAAGCAGAATTCAATTGGTGCATATAAATTACACTCTTCGCTTTAGGCCTATAAGAAGCTCCACTGAAACCACAGTCTGATCGATGTTTATGGTTCCTGTACCCAAGGCACTTGGTTCAATGTCTCCTGTTCCCTTTGTAGCCAGGTTTTCAAAGAGTCCCATTGCAGTTTATTAAGGACTGGAAGCCACCCGGACCAGTCTCCTTTTTTAATATACATGAACAAAAAGAAGCTCAGAAAGGAAAATCAAAAGAGAAATTGCATCCATAGGGCATTTATTTCAAGGATCATTTATGATCACAGGTAACTTTATATACATCATCACACTGTGGAGCAGGTGATACTATCTTCATTTTACAAGAGGGAAAAATTAAGGTTTAAGGTCACACATAGAGGTAATGAATGAGAGCTGTGCCTTGTCTGTGGTGCAGGGTCTGTCCTGGCTAAGCCAGTGCCATCCCTTTCCCAGCCTGAGGACATAAGTAATGCCACTGTGGATGCCCTAGATAGCTGTTTGCTGATAGGTTCTTTAAAAATTAATGTGACAACTGAATAATTTTGTTTTCATGGTATAATTGACATTGCTAAAATTTAAAAGCTGCTTAAATATTTGCTATTCAATATTTTAGAAATATTTTTATGGCTATATTAGTCAAGATTCTTTTGTAGTGACAGAAACCAGGTTAATTAGGTTTGTGCAACAAAAAAGACTTTGACCTAAGTCCAGTAAATGTACTGGAGCCAAGGGATCCCTAGTGTATACTAACTGAGACTGTCTCCAAGTTTTAGCTCTGCTTTTCCAGGATATGGGTATTCTCAAGCTATCCCTCTATACCTGGAGGCCGAAATTCCCCCTGGAATTCCAGCTCATTCCAGAGAAAAGAAAATATGCAGCAACTCCAATAAAAGTCCCCAGCACCTGATTGGCCATATTGAGTCACTCCAGATCCTGGGGCTGTCCCTGCTGGGGAGGGAAGGAGGGAGCAGATGGGAAGTTCTCCAAAGACAGGTAGGAAATACCTGATGTCTACTCCAGGGCAAAAAGTGTCTCTAGGTGAAGTATTAATATTGTGATAGAGAAACCTTTTTATGCCTCTTCCTTTAATAATGTGTGCAAACTTGTAGAATTTATTTAAAAGCAAAGGGAAACCAAGTAGAGACATTTTTAAAAATCCAAGCTTCTCGGAAGAGCTGAATAAATAAGCGACCCCTTGTGATCTGAGTGTTCTAGAACAGTAATTTGTCAAACTGTGGGTCACAACCCTTTAGTGAATCATGAAATCCCCATTAGTGAATCACGAGATAAATTTAGTGGGTCATAACCAGCACTTTTTAATGAAAATATCTGTGTAGCACACTGTATGATTATTTTAGCTTTATATTTACCTAAGTGTGTCCAGGATACAATGTAAAACTTATTCCTTTGCAGGTTTGATACTTTATCCACCCTCAGTGAAGACAAGTAGTCAGCTGGTAATGGCTTGAGATTTCACTGAAGCGTGGGAGGTGACTCCACTAAAAGGCACTGAGGATTCATTAGAATTATCTAGCCCCAGCTCTGCTGCTTCCAGGCTGTGAGACCTTAGACAAGTCATTTTAATGCCTCTGAGTCTTCCTTTTCTCACCTGTAAGGTTAGGACTAATACCCATCCTTCCTGCCTCATGGGATTTTTGTAAGGATCAGATGAAATGGTGCTCTTGAACAGTGGCAAGAACTTCAGAAACGTAAGTTGTAATGACTCATTCTTGTTATCGGTAAATAAAAATGCTTGGAACCAGCAGTCTCTGGGTCACTTAAGACAATGGTTACTCAAGTGTAGAAATAAAACCCATGCCTTTTGGAAACTAGCATTCTTCCACAAATAATGCTTCCAGACTAATAAATGCAAGTTGTTTCTGGAAGACAGGTAGATTTAAGAATTACTGGCTGTAGCAGTGTGGCAGGACTCTATTGGATCCGACAGGAAGGCTCTGTTCATAAGTCTTCATCCTTAGACTGTGTCTCAGAAGCACACCCTGAACAGCTCCACAGAGCTGACCTGGATACTTCCTGTCCTGAAAGTACTGCATTTACAATGCCTGCTGCCTCCCAAAAAGGTAGGTCAGTGCGGGGGAGTATTTGAGGTAGGCCCTCGAGGAGATTAGCTACTTCTCCCCCGGAGTCAAGTCCCTAAGATAGGGGTTGCCACAAAGGATAAGGAAACTGATAGGAAATAGAATAAAAGAATACACAGAGACTAAGGTATAGTTTATAGTTTTATATAAAAAGATCAGATATAACAGTGGGGTACTCAGGAGACTGGACATATCCCCATGAACATCCAGCAATATGGTTAGATGCATATAGGTTTTTATAATCACAGACATCAATTACCAATTGTATGGGTAACATATTTGCATATCAGGAAATGCAGTTGCTAGGGGATACAGGTAGTGGGTTGGGGTCAAAAGTCCTCTCACGGGGCTTCTAATCTTCCTAGGTGAACGAACAGGTACAAAGTCTTTCAGGGGCTAACTTCTAAATTCTAAGAGGTAGTTGTCAATTAACAAAGGTATAACAAAAGAGGTATAGTGACTCTATATTTCTTCGATTAGTTATTGTGGACTTAAAGGTAGACAAGAGAGAACAGGAAACCCATTTCTAATAAACAAGTTGTTTTCAACCACCGGGGCGCACCTCTGGGCAAAGTGCACTCATTGTCTCTGGCTCCCATCCTGTGAGCCATATTTGCCTTGTGTCTTGTCTTTCAAGACAAAAAGAAGCTCACAGATTTTGAGATACCGGGAAGCCTTCCTGGAAAACAGCCCTAATGGAGATTTGAGAGCTCTTCCGTGATAGCAGCCTCTAATAAATGAACCATTGGCCGGACGCAGTGGCTCACGCCTGTAATCCTAGCACTCTGCGAGGCCGATGCGGGCGGATCACTCAAGGTCAGGAGTTCGAAACCAGCCTGAGCAAGACCGAGACCCCCATCTCTACTAAAAATAGAAAGAAATTAATTGGCCAACTAAAAATATATAGAAAAAATTAGCCGGGCATGGTGGCGCATGCCTGAAGTCCCAGCTACTCGGGAGGCTGAGGCAGGAGGATCACTTGAGCCTAGGAGTTTGAGGTTGCTGTGAGCTAGGCTGACGCCATGGCACTCTAGCCCAGGCAACACAGTGAGATTCTGTCTCAAAAATAATAATAAGTGAACCATTGAGTCCACACATTCCTTCAGGGCAAAACCGTGCAAACTCCTGTTTCTGTCTTTAATATAGTAATATAGGGCGATACAATAAAAATAATGGTCTTATGAGCTACATCTCATTAATTCCTCAATCATATTTTCCTAACAGGTCACACGTGTTTTGGTGGAGGCGGGGAGGGGGGGCCTTGGTGCATATTTATGCAAACCCTGAGAGTGAGTGTAGATAGCTGGTAAAGAGGGAGAAGGTGGAGGTGACAGCCTTCAGTTTGGGAGGGAACAGCTGGGCTTGCCTTGTAGTCTTCTTAAAGCCCCCTCATGCTGAGCTGTTCTTATGTCCTGCTGGGACTGGCTGAGCATTCAGTTTAGATGCCAGATGTAAACTCACTGAGATGCTGAAGGGAGGCTCTGAATGGGCAGGGAGGAAGCAAGGAAAGTCACTAGGGCAGCTGCCTTCTCAGGCTTGTCTGAAAGGGAGAGAGGAGCTGTGATGTGCTTGGGGGTGGCGGGGGGGTCCCAAGGAGTAAGAGAGGGCCATCAGGGTGTGAAGGATGGGCAGGCTAGTGGCTGGCCACTGAATGGCTTGGGTAGAAGTTGCTGGGGAAAGGGTCGCCTGTGTGGAAGAAGGGGTTGGACGAGTGTTTTTAGGCAGAAGAATGTTTAAATTTGACATGAGTAGCTCCTAAATTTGCAAAGAAAAAATGTGTAACTACCTTCCTTCAATATCAGAAACCACATAGTGGGGATAAAAAGTAACTACTTGGCCAAGAGCTTTACCATTTGTCAGATACATTCATGCAGTAAACATCTGAGTGTCTATTATGTGCCAGAGGTGCCCCATTTCACCTCTGGGAGGAAGTCCATTTTATAAATGACAAAACAGGCTCAAAGAAGTATGCAACCTAAGGTTTCATTCCTCTTAAAGATCAAGAGAGCAAGCTTCTAAATCCTGCTATAACGGGCTCAAGAAATGGGCATCTTTATTAATAATTATGCTTGGATTGGGAGAGTCTGCCTTAAGTAGGGGAATGAGCCATGTAGCTTAATGAGCCACTTAACACTTTTCTAGAGACAACCCAGAGATACTTCTGAAGAACCCCGTCTGAGCCCTGGTTCCCCTTTTCCATTCCTTTCCTCTCTGGTCCCCAGGACATACCTGGCATTGAATAGCCTCTCCACTAGCCTCTAATTCCTGTTCTTGGTAGTGGCACCCTAGCTTCTCAGAGGAGACCTGAGTAGCTTTAAAAAATAAATAAGGGCAGGGGTGCAGAGAAGGCACTGAATGCATGAAGGAACTTTTGGGGGGCATAAAAGAAATGTTTCTTTCATGGTGGTAACATTGATTACATTTAACAAAACTTGAATTATACACCAAATTGATAATTTTTATTATATATAAATTATAGCAACAGCTGATTTTTTTAAAAACCCAAAGAATGTATAGCTCTTATATGTGCATCCATTGTATGTAAATTCTATATCAGAAAAAAACTAGAGTTGTTGAACTCTAGCTAATGATATACATGAAGTATTTAGGGGTAAGTATACTGATGTCTGTAGTTTAGGTTTTATAATTTTTTTTTAATGCATTGCCACAGGGAAAAAAAATTTCCCTGAAGCCGTGGCGTTTTATCAAAACGCTCCTTTCTAATTTGTTATTATTTTCTGTGTGTGAGTTATATGCAATGCAATCCATATTTTTAGAATTGTCAATATTGTAACAATAAGAACATCAACAAGTAAAATTTTTACTTGAAAATCTGCAGGGTTTTATTTCACAAGGCCCTTGGGGTCAAAACTAGCCTGAGTTAAATACAATTCCCATGGTAGTCAATGTGTTAAACACCAGATTTTTACTGATGTAGTTTACTTTGAAATGCATAAAATGTAAGGTGCAATAATGGATGGGTAGATACATGATAAAGCAAGTACAGACAAATTTAATCATAGCATCTAGGTGGTGCATTTATAAATTGTCACTGTAAAATTTTTCCAACTTTGATGTTTAAAAATTTCTTTATAAAATGTTGGGGGGAAACCAAGTAATTTAAGGTTTCTAAGAGAGCCAAATAGTTCCTATTGGACCAGCTCTTTAGCAAATAAAAACTATAAGTTCTGGGGAAAACACTTCTTTAAAAACCAACTTCTTAGGCCGGGTGCAGTAGATCACGCCTGTAATACTAGCACTCTGGGAGGCCGAGGTAGGCACATCGTTTGAGCTCAGGAGTTCGAGACCAGCCTGAGCAAGAACGAGACCCCATCTCTACTAAATGTAGAAAGAAATTAATTGGGCAACTAAATATATATATAAAATTAGCCGGGCATGGTGGTGCATGCCTGTAGTCCCAGTTACTCGGGAGGCTGAGGCAGGAGGATTGCTTGAGCCCAGGAGTTTGAGGTTGCTGTGAGCTAGGCTGACGCCACAGCACTCTAGCCCAGACAAGAGTGAGACTCTGTCTCAAAAAAAAAAAAACTACTTCTTAAAGGTACCAAAAGTGACCAAAAGCAGGTAGAAACTGAAGGGGAGTCAATAAGTGGAGGAAAGGCACCATAATGGTGATTTCCTGTTTGTTTGTTTGAACCACTTTTAGCCTAAGGTCGGGTCTCAGTCTGCACCATGCAGGACAGCTAAATCTCCAGTGTAAAATCTACAGTCTTGCTTGCTTGAAGAAAGAATTGAGAGTTCAGAACAACCACGGCCTCTTTAGAGTAAAGGTGGAAATAACAGAAAAGAGAGCCAGAGAGAGGATTCCCAAATTCTGTATATAAACTCTGCTCAGATCTCTGGCTGATAACTGAACTATTCATGCGCAGGTAAGGCTAAAAACCGAACTAAAAGTTGAGCTACTCCCCACTGCAAAGGAGACCATTTTGCCATTGAGTTCAACCAAGTTAATTGCCTGTTTAAAAATAATAAATTATTTTCAGAGGAATATAACAAAATCCAGAGTTTCTACAACGCATCATAAATTATACACTAAACATAATGTCTAATATATAATCCAAAATTATTCAGGATATAAATAAACAAAAAATCATGGCTCAGCTGGGTGTGGTGGCTCACACCTGTAATCCTAGCACTCTGGGAGGCTGAGGTGGGAGGATAGCTCAAGGTCAGGAGTTTGAAACCAGCCTGAGCAAGAGCGAACCCCTGTCTCTGCTAAAATTAGAAAGAAATTAATAGGACAACTAAAAATATATAGAAAAAATTAGCTGGCCATGGTGGCGTGTGCCTGTAGTCCCAGCTACTCAGGAGGCTGAGGCAGTAGGATCACTTGAGCCCAGGAGTTTGAGGTTGTTGTGAGCTAGGTTGATGCCACGGCACTCTAGCCCGTGTAACAGAGTGAGACTCTGACTCAAAAAAAAAAAAAAAAATCATGGCTCATTCTCAAGAGAAAAGATAATTAAAGGAGATAAACCCCAAGAAGTTCCAAAGATATTAAAGTAGCTATTAAAGCTATGTTCAGCTTTGCTCAAGAGTATATGTGTGTGTGTGTGTGTGTGTGTGTGTGTGTGTGTGTGTGTGTGTATGTGTATTCTCATAATAAATGAAAAGGTAAGAGGCTGAGGTGGGAGGATCGCTTAAGGCCAGGAGTTGCAGACCAGCCTGGCAACATAGCAAGACTATGTCTCTTTAGGGGAAAAAAAAGGTGCCATGGCATGCACCTGTAATCCCAGCTACTTTAGAGGCTGAAGTGGGAGGATAGCTTGAGCCCAGTGCCACTGCACTCCAGCCTAGGTGACAGAGCAAGACCCTCCCCCCACCAGTCTCTAAATGAATGAATGAAATGATAGTAAATTGCAGCAGAGTAATAGAAATTATTTTGAAAGAACCTGAAATTTTAGAACTGAAATATATCTGAAAAGCTTCACTGGATGACCTTTATAGAATGGATATAACAGGAGTCAGGGAACTTAAAGATAGGTCAACAGAAATTATCCAGTCTCAAAAACAACAAAAAGATTCAAGATGAAATCCAACAAAGGCAGTCATGGATCTGTAGAATAATATCAAAAGGTTTAACTTCTACATAATTACAGTCCCAGGTGAAGAGGAGAAAGTATAGGGCAGAGAAAACGAAGAAATAATGTCTGGAAAATTCCCAAATTTTCCAACAGACATAAATTTGCAGATTTATGAAGTTTAGTGAATAATGAGCAGATTAATATAAAGAAAACCCCAGCTAGGTGTATCATAGTCCTACTAAAGACCAAACTTGGGGAAAATCTTGAAGTCAGCTAGAAGAAACTAGGGAGCAATGATTTGAATGACTGCTGGCCTCTCTCATCAGAAACACCGAAGACTAGAAGACAGTGCAACAGCATCTTTAACATCTGAACAGGAAAAAAAAAAGTCACCCCAGAAATCTATATCTGGTGAAAATATCCTTCAAGAATGAAGACCAAAAAAACCATATTTTCAGATAAAAGGAAACTAACTACAGGCCTGAACTGCAAGAAAGGCTGGAGGAAATTCTTCAGGCTAAAGGGAAATTATACCAGATGGAAACTCAAATCTTTAGGAAGGAATAAAAGCCACTGAAAATAGTAAATACCTGAGTAAATACAAAGGGCTTTTTTTCTCTTCTTTAAACTGTGCATTGCTGTTTAAACGATATAAACTTGTGGGGTTTCAGCATATGGGAGATAGTGATTTGAATGACAACCATAGCATAATAGATGTGGAGAAGGTAGGTAGGAAATGAACTTATACAGTTGCAAGCATTCTGTATTTACCCAAAGTGATACAATATTAGCTCTTAGAGGGCTGTGAAAACCTTATCCCTAGAGCAACCGCTTAAAAAATAAAGAGACAGAGCTAAAAAGCCAATAGATATTAAAAATTTCTGCTCCGAGAAAGACGCTGTCAAGCAAATAAAAAGGCAAGCCACAGACTGGGAGAAAATACTTGCAAAACACCTATCTAATAAAGGCCTGTTATCAAAAATAAAAAATTCTTAAAACTCAACAAGAAAATGGTGTGATTAAAAAATGAGCTAACGACCTTACCAGACACCTCACCAAAGAAAATACACAGATGGCAAGAAAGCATATGAAAAGGTGCTCCACATCATATGTCATCGGGGAAATATAAATTAAAACAATGAGATACTAATACACATCTATTAGAGTGGCCAAACTTCAGAACACTGGCACCATCAAATGCTAGCAAGGATATGGAGCAACAGGAATCATCATTGCTGGTGGAAATGCAAAATGATACAGCCACTTTGGAGGACAGTTTGGCAGTTTCTTACAAAAGTAAATATAGTTACCATATGATCCGGCAATTGCACTCCTTAATATTTACCCAAAGGAGCTGAAAATTTATCTCCACATAAAAATGATTCTATGTGACATTGTGGAAGAGGCAGAGCTATGGGGACAGTAAAAAGATCCGGGGTTGTCAGGGGTGGTGGGATGATTAGGTGGAACACAGGATTGTTAGGGCAATGAAACTGTTCTATGTAATACTATAATGGTGAATACGTGTCATTATATATTTGTCCAAACCCATGGAATGTACGACATCAAAAGTGAAATCTAATATAAGCTATGGACTTTGGGTAATAATGTGTCAATGTCAAGAAAAAAAAATATATATATACACTTAATTTCCTCTGGGTTACAGATAGGTGTCAATAATTGACAGCTTTGAGAGTGACAGTTCCTGAAATTGCAAGTCAGCATCCTTTGCCCACTGCTTCCATAAATGAATGTAGTGATTTTCTTTCTTTTTTATA
>VSMD01099553.1:0-47975 GCA_008750895.1 Mirza zaza
TTTTCTATGTATTTTTAGTTGGCCAACTAATTTCTTTCTATTTTTAGTAGAGATGGGGTCTCTTGCTCAGGCTGGTTTCGAACTCCTGACCTTGAGTGATCCTCCTGCCTCGGCCTCCCAGAGTACTAGGATTACAGGCATGAGCCACCGCGCCAGGCCTCTACCTCTTATTCTTTCCCACAGGAATCACTTGGTAAAATAGGGGAAATAATTCTCTGTGCAATAAATTAAAAAGACTGATTTGATAGCAGGTGTATATTATAACTAAAATCTTGGCAAAATAAATATATATGGTCCTTATTTTGAAATTTTCTAATGCCCTTTGGGAGTTTTGAGGGAATATAATTCAAACTTTTAATTGGTTAACAATTTTCCTTGTCTGGGTAATGATTACTTACTACCATCTACACATTATAAGGAATTCTCATCCAAAGATTTTTCTTTTCATTCTGTTTATAAAATGTTAACAGTTGTAATGCTGTGTTTCTATAGACATCTCCGTGCTATATTAAAATACAATCTTTTGTTGTTGTTGTTGCCATCATATCAATTTTGGCCAGCATTTTCCAAGCCCTCTGCTATACTAAAAAAAAAAAAAACTTTATTAGTTATGCCTGACCTAAAATAACTGCATATATTTGCAGTATACAGCTTAATCAATTTTAACATATGTATAAACTCCTGAGGCCATCTCCACAATCATCATGATGGATGTATCCATCACCCTCCAAAATTTACTCAATCCCTTGCTCCTTTCCTCCTGCCTGTGACCTTTTCTTCCTTAAGCAACCACCCATCTGTTTCCTGACATTATAGATTAATTTCTGTTTTCTGGAGTTTTATATAAATGGAATCATATGTTATTTTTGGTTTTGGCCTGTGTGCTTTCACTTTAGCATAATTATTTTGAGATCACTACATGTTGTATTAATGTTTCAGTAGTTCATTCCTTCTTATCGTTGATGCCTATTACATTGTGTGGGTTATACCACAGTTTGTCTACCCCATTTACCTGTTGATGAACATTTCAGCTGATTCTGTTTTGGAGCTATTTCAAATAAGGCTGTTTTGACCATTCACATACAAATCTACATGGACATATACATTCATTTCTCTTCTGTAAATGCTTAGGAGTAGAAAGACTGGGTCATATGGTAGGTGCATGTTTAACTTTTTAAGAACTGTTCAAATATTTTCCAAGGTGATGGTACTATTTATACATTGTCAGCGGGCAGTGTATGAAATTCCAGTTGCTTGACATTCTCACCAGCACTTGATATAGCCAGCTTCTTCATTTTAGCCATTTTAGTAGGAATGTAATGGTGGTTCATTGTGGTTTTAATTTACATTGATTCACATCATGTGTTTATTTACCATTTGTATATCTTCTAGGGTGAAGTATCTTTTCCAACCTTGTGTTTATTTTTTTATTATGTTCTTGTGTCCTTGATTGAGTTTTAACAGTTCTTTATATATTCTGGATAAAAGACCTTTATCAGATATGTTATTTCCAAATATTTTCTGTTAGACTATGGCTTATCTTTTCATTCTCTTTACAATGTCTTTTGAAGGGCAAAGTTCTTAATTTTGATGAGGTCTAATGTATCAGTTTGTTCTATTTATGCATTTTCTTTTTGGTGTTATATTTAAGAAGTCTTTGCCTAGCCTAAGAGCACAAAGATTTTTTCCTGTTTTATTCTAGATTCTTTATAGTTTTAGTGTACACTTAGGTCTATAATCCATTTCAAGTTAATTTTTTTATATGGTGTGAAGTATGGATTTTTTGGTTTTTTGCATCTTTATATCAATTGTTTCAGCACTATTTCTTGAAAAGATTATCCTTTCTAAGGAAAAGGCCACTAAATTGCCTTTTTTCCCCTTGTCAAAAATCGATTGACACAGATGTGTAGGTCTGTTTCTGGAATCTGTATTTTGGTCGATAGATCCTTCCATTTTTATGCTAATAACTCACTGTATTGATTGCTATAAATTTATAATAAATCTTGGAGTCAAGTAGTGTAAGTCCTTCAAATTTATCCTTCTTTATCAAAGTTGATTTCTTCCTTTTTTTTTTCCTATTACATTGACTAGAACTTTCAGTACTATATTTTTTGTGTGTTTGTTTTTTTAATTTCAAAATGTTAATTAAGGGGGTACACATGTTTTTGTCACGTGGATAGCTTTTATGATGCTTTAGTCAGGGCTATAAGTGTGCCCATCATGTGAATAGTGTTCATTGTACCTGTCAGGTAAGTTTTTACCCTTACCTTCTTTCCCCTCTTCCTTCCCAATGATATTTACTTGTTTCTATGCCCATATGTGCCCATCAATTATTGAATAAGGCCAATATCATGTTCATATGGTTATTATAGCCTTGTAATATAATTTGGAGTCTGGCAATGTGATGCCTCCAGGTTTGTTTTCACTTAAGATTGCTTTGACTATTTGGGCTCTTTTTTGGTTCCAAATGAAGCTTAGGATTATTTTTTCTAGATCTGTGAAATGATACTGGTATTTTAATGGGGATTGTGTTAAATTTGTAAAATCACTTTGGACAGTATGGACATTTTAACAATGTTGATTCTACCAATTCTTGAGCGGGGGATGTTTTTCCATTTGTTTGTGTTATTTGCAATCTCTTTCATTGGTGTTTTATAGTTCTTCTTATAGAGATCTTTCACCTCCCTAGTTAAATATGTTCCTAGGTATTTTATTTTCTTCGTAGCCATTGTGAATGGTATTAAGTCCTTTCTTTGGCTTTCTGGTTGACTGTTACTAGTATCTAGAAATGCTACTAATTTGTGTACATTGCTTTTGTAACCTGACACTTTGCTGAATTTATTTATCAATTCCAAGAGTCTTTTGGAGGATTCTTTTTTTTTTTTTTTTTTTTGAGACAGAGTCTCACTTTGTTGCCCAGGCTAGAGTGAGTGCCATGGCGTCAGCCTAGCTCACAGCAACCTCAAACTCCTGGGCTCAAGCAATCCTACTGCCTCAGCCTCCCAAGTAGCTGGGACTACAGGCATGCGCCACCATGCCCGGCTAATTTTTTTCTATATATATATTAGTTGGCCAATTAATTTCTTTCCATTTTTATAGTAGAGATGGGGTCTCGCTCAGGCTGGTTTTGAACTCCTGACCTCGAGCAATCCGCCCGCCTCGGCCTCCCAGAGTGCTAGGATTACAGGCGTGAGCCACCGCGCCCGGCCTTTTGGAGGATTCTTTAGGGTTTTCTAGATACAAGATTATATTGTCATCAGACAGGAATAGTTTGACCTCCTCTTTCCCGATATGGATGCCTTTTATTTCTTTCTCTTGCCTGATTGCCCTTGCTAGGATTTTCAGTACTACGTTGAATAGAAGTGACAGTGGGCACCCCTGTCTTCTTTCAGTTCTGAATGGGAATGCTTTCAACTTTCTCCATTTAATATGATATTGGCTAGTTCCTGGTTGGATAGGGGAAACATATCAGTTCTCCTGGGAAGCTTTTTCAAACTTTACATGTATGGAAGGAAAGCTCTTATAGGCATCAAGTGCAAAAAATCTTCCTCAATATGGGAATACATTCCTGTCCTCTAGCAGGAACTATCATCTGTCTCTTCCACCAATTCTAAACCTAATAATGGATGCTTAGTGTAATTTAGATACCAGGCAGATTGGTGGGTAAGTTGGAAGTTTGTCATAAAATTATGGAATTTGGCTTGTACATTCTTACTTGATGATTATCTTTAGTAGCCAGAGCTAAGACTCTTCTTGGAAGACAAGTTGACCCTCAAGTCAGCCAGAAAGTTCAGCAAACACTGAAGTTCGTTTATGTTTGTAAGCAAATTACATTTTCGATCAGAACATATTTGACATCTTTATATCCAATGACTATGATTTTTATTTTTGTTTGCATAGGAGTATTTTGGTTATGTTACAAGTTTCTCAACTGTGCAGGTAAATAGTCATCTTAGTTGCCATTTTTAAAAAGACTGCTAACTCTGGTCAATTCTGTGGTCAGTTGGTAGGCATTGGTTATATTTTTATCTAGATTTTGTAGGAAGTAAGTTTATGCTAATTTAAATTAATAATGTCTACATTTCACAATGAGCTGTAAAACTAATTCATTTTAAAAGTTTGAAGGCTAGAGATGATAAAATGAAATAAGGTCCTACATTAAGTAACATTTCCAACTCTTAATAATTGCCTCCTCTTTTCAACTTCTGTTTACTTTTAGCAAATGTTGGCTTTATATAGTATTCTAAGTTCAAAGATGTATATACCTTCTCTGGAGTAAACAGCAGGTTAAATATTTGTCTCATGTAAAGTACATTGAATTATGGTTTATTCCAAGTACCAAAATGATTACATACTTTAGGGAGTTACTATGCCTTTTAGGGGTTCAGGTTTCTCTTGTATAAATTGGAAATTATTTTAGACTAGAACTTAGTAAACTCCAGCCAGCTGGCCAAATCCCACCCGTTTTTGTATAGGCCATCTGCTAAGAATGGTCTTTACATTTTTAAAGGGTTTGAAAAAGAAAGAAGAATATGCAGTGGTGATCCTTCGTGATCTACAAAACCTAAAATACTGACCATCTGACCTTTTAATATTTTTAAGACATTATTAAAGAATTATAATGCTAAGAAACTTGATAAATAAGTCTTGTTTTAATAATTAGAAATGTTTTGATCCTTTAAAGTTAATCCAGTTTAGCTAGGTAGGATAACCAGTTAATGAAATTATATATTGTTATCAGGTGTCTTTTTATATGTGACAAGCAAGTTTGAAAAAATTTTAAGTTCTTGTCAAATACATTTTGTTTTAGAGATAATTAGCATAGATAATAGTACCTTTGGAATTGAAATATCTAAAAAGTTTAATATGTTATGCAAGTACTAAATGATTGGTATATATTATTTGTTCTATTACTAAAATCAGTATATTCTTATATTTTATGTCCTTCCATTTAGATAGAAGCAGATTTGGGATATCCCGGAGGTAAAGCAAGAATTATTCATAAGGAATCTGATATCATTACTGCCTTTGCTGTTAATAAAGTAAGTACATAGACATTTTCCATTTGGTAGATTATTAACTATCATAATTGAAATATCTTTTATTTTATTAGGTTATTCAGGATTAATATTAGCTTTAGAATTTATATAAAACATTACAGCAATTAACTCACAGAAAAGGTTTTTATGTTCCTTATGAATATATTGAGTGTGATTCCTAATATTTGATAAAGTTTAAGCTTATATGTTACTCGAAAATTCTCCCTTTTTGACTTAAACTTCCAATAGTGGCCCAACTAGTGTATTTTCTTTGTATTTCCTTGATTTCTGCTTAACATCCTCCTTATAGATGTCTATACGCTCCTCATAGAAGAGGTGGCCTTAGATTCATTAGTTGAAGGTTAAAATTTGTCTTAGTCATTTTCCCCTACTATCTCCCCTAGTTGCCTTACTATATAGTTTCTAGTGACTTCTGGTTAGTCTTGTGTTTACTTTTCTTTCCTTTAAAGGATATATGTATCTTTCTTCATGTATTCCTAAAGTATACTTAAAAGGAAATACATATATATGATTTTCAGATGTTCCTAATTTTAAAATAATTTAAAATGTTTTTCAGGTGTATATTCTGTGATATACTGGGAAATGTCACATTCAAAGAAATTACCACTTCAGTGATCATTTTACCAGTTGGTTTTCTACCTTCCTGTGCTATATCTGTCTTCTCTTTGATACTTCCTAGATAGTTACTTTTTTTTTCTGTTCTCATATCACCCTGTATCCTTTATTTCATTTCCCTCATAGACACCCTTGAACAACAACTAGTTTAGTTTGAGGCAGGCAAATCTGGAATCAGTCTCCCCTAGCCAGTTGTTATATCTATATAGCATGGTATATACATGTCAACTACAAAATTGTTGTCTATACCCTATATTACCTGGCTTCCCCCAAAGAAAATATGATTTTAAATATTCTGTGCTACCAAAAAACACTAGTTTTTTTTTCTTTTAGAGGGATATATATAAATAAATAGTAACAGTTATCCACATATATAAAGTCTTCAGTTCATTGTGTCTGAGTATGGCTGTTCAATATTTATTTTCCTAGATTTGGTATTTCTCCTATCCTTGCTAAATTTGTAGCTGAGAAATACCTTTTTCTTTAATTTTTTTTTTGAGACAGAGTCTTACTCTGTTGCCTGGGTTAAAAGGACAGTGAAATAATCATAGCTCATTACAACCTCAAACTCCTTCAGGCAGTCCTCCTGCCTCAGCCTTCCGAGTAGCTGGGAGTACAAGCATGGGCCATGATACCCAGCTAATTTTACTTGTGTAGTAGAGATGGCGTCTCGCTGTTGTTCAGGCTGGTCTTGAACTCCTGAGCTCAAGCGATCCTCCCGTCTTAGCCTCCCAGTATGCTAGGATTACACGCGTGAGCCACTGTGCCTGGCCTAAGATTTTCTGGTAGCTGACTTAAAATCAGCCCCAAAGAGATCTCACTATTGCCCAGTCTGTAAATTACATTTGTTAAAAATGCCATTCATGGCCAGGCGTGGTGGCTCACACCTGTAGTCCTAGTACTTTGGGTGGCCAAGGTGGGCGGATCACTCAAGGTCAGGAGTTCAAAACCATCCTGAGCAAGAGTGAGACCCTGTCTCTACTAAAAATAGAAAGAAATTGGCTGGAAAACTAAAAATTAATAGAAAAAATTAGCCAGGCATGGTGGTGCATGCCTGTAATCCCAACTGCTCAGGAGGCTGAGGCAGAAGGATGGCTTGAGCCCAGGAGTTTGAGGTTGCTATGAGCTAGGGCTGACACCATGGCACTCTAGCCTAGGCAACAGAGTGAGACTCTGTTTCAAAAAACAGCAACAACAAAAAATGTGATTGAGATTGTACTTTTTAGCTGGAGATGATGGCCCATGTCTATAGTCCCAGCTACTCTAGAGGTTGAGGCAGAAGGATCACTTGAGCCTAGGAGTTTGAGGTTGCTGTGAGCTTATGCCGATGCCATGGCACTCTAGCCCGGGCAACAGAGCAAGACACTATCTCCAAAGAAAAAAAAGAGAGAAAAAGAAGAGATTGTACTTTTTCACATTTGTTTAATTGGGAACTTAATCTGTCAAGAACTATGAAGAGTCTGAAATTTTACCTTAGATTCAGTCTAACAAGTTAGCTTTCATAGTTTAATGGATGCTGTGAGAAGACAAGACTCCTGGGTCAGAGACAAAGGATAGTTTATTTTTAATAGCAAGAGCAGTAGCCAGAAATTCAGCATTTTACACTGGTTCTCTGAACTACAATTCTTGCAGAGTGACAGGAATAAGGCCAGATGATACCTGAACACCCAGTAGGTACATTACAGGAGAGGATCACTGAGTTTAGGGAACCTAATTCTTTTCTAATGGATAGTAAGCATACCTGCCATTTCCTCTGGAGGGAGTTACTATAGTTATACAAACATCCTGAAAATGATTATGCAGAACAAAGGGCAACCAGTGACTCATAAGACATGCAAAATTGGAGAAACTCATAAATAATCGTGTCACAACAATCTATATCCTTTTTCCTTTTGTCTTGGGTTTCAGCTTTTTCTTATTAGTTTGTATTAGAATTTCACCTACTGGTAATATTAATCGTAATTTTTCTTTGCTGTTATTTCTTCCTGTTTTCTGTTTTCAAAGATGTGCATTTCTAATTCATGGACATTTAAACATTTATGTCATTTAATCTGACCAACTTTTCATTTGTGATTTCTTCTGGCATACTTCTCGCACTATTTTTCTGCCCCCTGCACCTTTTCTCTATGAATCTTTCCCACTTCTGTTTTTCTTGCCTAAGATTGAAAGGCTTTAGGGGAAAGTGATATTATTTTATTTGAATAATTAACAATTATTGCCATTACTTTGTAGTAATTTATCTCTCTCACCTTTCTCTACCTTCCAGGGCTCCTATCTTCTTTAGCACCTTCCTCCACATTTCTGAATTGTGCAGACCTTAGGGAAATGATAGCATTCTAGCAGACTAGAGAGAGAGTGCTGGGAGAAGAGATAAAGTGGTACATGTATTGCCATTTATAGTTAGCTTTCTGTTGGGCATACTTTTCTTAGAACATAAACATGTCTCCAAGCTCAAGCTTATGATTATTTCACTAAAAAATTAATTGATAAAATTAATTTAAAGTATTTGTTTGTAAGAATGCTATATATTCTGTACTTCAGTTATTTCTAGAGGTTA
Source organism: Mirza zaza (assembly GCA_008750895.1). Taxonomy (NCBI): domain Eukaryota; kingdom Metazoa; phylum Chordata; class Mammalia; order Primates; family Cheirogaleidae; genus Mirza; species Mirza zaza. Next base: position 8,233 of record VSMD01099553.1, read on the forward strand.
TTTTATAATTGTTCTTTTCAAAAGTAGCTTATATACCAGTTTTTGTTATTTATTTTAAAATTACTATATGATTTATTTTTCAGGCAAATAGAAACTGCATAGCAATCGCTTCCAGCCATGATGTTCAAGAATTAGATGTTTCTGGAATTCTTGCTACACAGATCTATACTTGGGTAGATGATGATATTGAAATGGAAGCCAAAGGGTACCCTTAACACTTTGTTTTTATTCAGTAACATTGCAATACAAATGGTTATTATATCTGCTAAACTATGACTTTCAAAAGATTTTTTAAAGGAATACTCCTAAATTATAAGCAGAGTGGAAACTGATGTGCTAAGAGTAAGCAAGGGGAGGCAGGCGCTTTGAAGGGAATTGAGAGTCAGCAGAGAGTAAGCGAAGGGAGTGAAAATTGTACAGATATGAAGTCAGTGTGAGTTAGAAGTAAGAGCTGAAAAAAATTAATTTTAAAGGGAAATGTAAATTCAAATGTTAGAGCTTTCGAGTGTAAAAAGAAATAAGGAACTGATAGATTGTTTTCATTCTGGTTGAATTCTTTGTAGATCAGAAGATTTCTTGGTTATACATGCTCGTGATGATTTAACAGCTGTCCAAGGTACAACCCCATATACGCATAGCAATCCTGGGACTCCAATCAACATGCCATGGCTTGGTAGTACACAGACTGGCAGAGGAGCATCTGTGGTATGTAAAAATATTTAAGTTTGTGTCTCACTGTTCTATTTTTCCCTCTAGGTATAAAGATTAAGGATAAAGGATGATTTACATTATTTTTTTAATTACTAAATTTTTAGTAAGTCTTACTTGCTGGAAATTGTAAATTTTGATCATGAAGAATAGTATGTTTTCATTTGAAAAAGTAACAAAGGCCAGACGCAGTGGCTCACGTCTTTAATCCTACCACTCTGGGAGGCTGAGGTGGGAGGATTGCTTAAGCTCAGGAGTTCGAGACCAGCCTGACCAAGAACAAGACCCCATCTCTACTAAAAATAGAATAATTAGCCGGTTATGGCCTGTACCTGTAGTCACAGCTACTCAGGAGGCTGAGGCAGGAGGACCACTTGAGCCCAGGAGTTTGAGACCTTAGTGAGCTAGGCTGACACCGCAGCACTCTAGCCTGGGCAACAGAGTGAGACTGTCTCAAAAAAAAAAAAAAATTATAGTATTTTTTGGCACATGAAAATTATATGAAATGCAGTTTCAGTGTCTATTTATAAATAAAGTTTTATAATCTACCTAAAAGAGCATAAGACATTCTATTATAAAGACATCTGCACCCGAATGTTTACGGCAGCACAATTCACTATTGCAAGAATGTGGAAACAACCCAAGTGTCCGTCAGTTCATGGGTGGATTATTAAAATTTGGTATATGTTTACAATGGAATATTACTCAATTCTAAGAAATGACAGCGAGCTAGCACCGCTTATATTATCCTGTATTGAGCTTAAGCCCATTATCCAAAGTGAGGTGACACAAGGTCAGAAAAATGGGCTCCACATGTACTCGCCATCAAATTGGTACTGACTGATTAACACTATGGTGCTCAAAGGGTGGTGGTGTTCACCAGGGATTCGGGGGCTTGGGGGTAGTCCCACATCCGAGGGATGTGGTAAGCATTGTGGAGGGGAAAGGCATACCTCTAACCCTTGCTAGGGAAAGGCAAAGATATAAAATGTAACCAAAATGTTTAAAAAAACAAAACAAAACATTGGGTGTTGGGCAGGTGGGAGCGGGGAAGGAGGGGATGAGTATTTACATACATAGTGACTGCGATGCGCACCGTCTGGGGGGTGGACACGCTTGAAGCTCTGACTCGAGGGGGAAGGGGAGGCAAGGGCAATGTACATAACCTTAACGTTTGTACCCCCATAATATGCTGAAATTAAAAAAGAAGAAGAAAAAAAAATAAAGTTTTATAGGAACACAGCCATATTCATTAGTTTGTATTTTGTCTGTGGCTGCATTCATGCTACAGTGGCAGAATTGAGAATCTGCAGCAGATACCATATCCCATAAAGCCCAAGACACTTACTGTCCAGTCATTTATAAAAGCAGATTTGCTAACTCCTGGTCTAGATAATATCTTTTATTGGATATCAGTTAACAGCTGTGTCCACATTAAGTGTGACTTTTATTTTTTTCAATGCCAAGACAAATATATTATTCTTTTTTTAACAAAAACAATGTAAATTTTTTAAAGATTAAATAAAATATAATATAGGATGAACTGAAACAATTTTTCTGTAGTGGTGGAGGAGCTCTTTGAACCCTAAATACCTAAGATGTGATCTATATTTATATTTCCAAAAGTTTCCTTTTTTGATACTTACGGCATCAGAATTTATACATAGAATCAAAGAAACCCAGCACCATGAATTCTTTCAGTGGCTTTCTAGATGGTAGGGTTTGTAAAAATTTCAGAAGTCCTGTAGAGTGCTAACTTTGGCCAAAAATAAATTATTTTTCATTAATTAGTATGAGTAATTATTCAAGTAAAGTCACAATCATCTTTAATAATACCTTATAATATTTTACTTAATGCGATTCCTTTATGGGTGATAAACCTTATAATTCTTTTGAAATATCTATTATAGCTGTTGTTTACTCCTACTTAATCATTCTTCAGATGAAGCTTGAGATCTAGTAAGGTCAAATCATTCATCTCGGGTCACTGTGTTGAATTTGTGGTAGACCTTATTTTAAAGCCTCTTCTTTCCCCTTAGTTTAATGATTTCAGGTAACAGTATTTTAAGGATTGAATTGAATTTGAAAAGCAATCCAGGAATTATTTAAGCGAAATGAAAATTCACTTGTGAAACTTACTGATATGTAATTATTTAAAGGGAACTTAAAGAGAATATACAAAAGATATGAGTATAAATAATAGGCCCTTTTTTAAAAGTCCAGCTTCAAAGACTACAATACAATTCTTCCTGGAATAGATTTCTTGCTGATCTCTTGCTCCCTCTCTTCTACACAGCAGCCAGTTACTCTTTTCTAAAACATCATTTAGATTGTTATTCCCTTCCTTAAAAATTTCAGATTTCCAATATGACTGTAAGAAAACAGATCACTATTATGGTCTCTAAGGCCTTGCAAGATTTAACCCCTGCCTGCTTCTGGAGCCTCATCTCTCTTCATTCTCCATTTGATTCTTTTTCTGTGTCTTGAACATATCAGTCTCATCACCATATGAGAGCCTTTGCCTTGCCTTCTGCTTAAAATCCTCTTTCCCTCTGTTTTACCATTCTCATTTCAACTCAGATGCCCGGGGTTTCTCTGGCTTCCCTAATGAGCGCATTTGCCCCTACCCATTTCACCTTACTCACCTTATATCTTATTATCTCATTTTATCACCTTTTTCTCTTCCTCCTCCTCTCTCATTTTATCGTCTTCATAGCACATACCAGTTATTGAAATTATTCATTATTTAGTTGGGTTTTTTATACCCCTCTGGAATGTAAGCTCTTAGATAGCTTGGATTCTGCCTGCCTTGTGATTGATGATCCCTAACTAGAATGATACTGGACATATTGTAGGTGTTCAGAAAAATTTGTTTATGCTCCAGAGCATTATATTATAGAAATCTACCTTCAGCATTCCTTTTAGGACTGAATTTTCTTCCTATCCAAATCTTAGAAAGACAGCTTTTTAGTTGGGGTAATTGTAATTTGAGAACATAAGTATTAGGATTGCCTCACTCTACCCCAGCGAAAAAGATAACCAGTAGAATAAGGTTATTCTTTTTTATATGGATCTTCTAAAGCAGTTAATGACTTCTTTGTTTTATAATGTTCTACATACACTTTCAGAAACTTTTTAAAACCTATGTTTGTATTTTTTTCCTCCTGGTTCTCCTTCCATAAATTAATCAGAAAAAAAAAGAAGCAAAGACAGGAAGCTATAGGCATTTTTTAAAGATGAACATGAGATTTAAACATGAAGTTTAATAAAAGTAATATTCAGCAGGTTTTTATATTTTCTTTTTTAACTCTCATTTTTTCAAATGCTAAATTCTAATGACAAAAAGAATACTTGCTATGACCAGCTTCTGCCATTTTGGAGAAGCTGCATCCATATGTATCTTTCAGTTTATCTATCCCTCACTAGTGCTCTGGCCTAGTCTCTTTCCTCCCTACCAGCTGCTCACCTTCTCTACAACTTAGGCTAACTGAACAATTTAAAATCCAAAAGAATAACAACAAAATTTACCTCAGACTGATATACAAACTTAGGATAACATATAACTATAATTACGGTACTGTATAAATAGGAAATGTTCTATAAATTTTTCCTCTTAATTTTGTGTATTTGTTTTACTCTTATTGGATAGGCTAGTTAAATTATTCAAAGTATGACTTAAAAATGAGCAAATAAATAGTTCCAAACTATGAATTAAAAATATATTCAATTTTTTATTTATTTTCTCATGTTTGTGTCTTATACTATTCAGGATTATTACAATAAATTTAATGGGATCAGAAAAGAATTGGCAAGAAAGGGAAGACTAAATTCTTTTTTTTTTTTTTTTTTTGAGACAGAGTCTCATCTCACTTTGTTGCCCAGGCTAGAGTGAGTGCCGTGGCGTCAGCCTAGCTCACAGCAACCCCAAACTCCTGGGCTCAAGCAATCCTCCTGCCTCAGCCTCCCCAGTAGCTGGGACTACAGGCATGTGCCACCATGCCCGGCTAATTTTTTCTATATATATTAGTTGGCCAATTAATTTCTTTCTATTTATAGTAGAGACGGGGTCTCGCTCTTGCCCAGGCTGGTTTTGAACTCCTGACCTCAAGCAGTCCTCCCGCCTCGGCCTCCCAGAGTGCTAGGATTACAGGCGTCAGCCACCACGCCCGGCCGGAGACTAAATTCTTGAGGAGAATTTGTTCTTATATCTTAGTCAATAATGCAGAAAACGTATGCACGCTTAAATATAAAAGCTGTACTATTAAATTTCTGTTGTCATGTGTATTATATTTTTAGTACCCATAATGATAGTTATGCAATCACATAAAACTAAATAAATAAATGTCTGAATTTCCTGTCACAATTCATATTTTTAATCCTACTTTTTATTGGTTATAAAATAATTTTTCTTTTTTTACCAGATGATTAAGAAAGCCATTAATAATGTTCGAAGAATGACTTCTCATCCAACTCTTCCTTACTGTAAGTTGGTAATAATTAGTGATTATTCTTTCTTATTATATTCTATTTTTGGTAATTTTTATTATAAGAAATTTAGGAGAATGTTTTCAGTTGAAAGACAGTCCTGCCAATCATACTGAGCAGAGAAAAAAAAACAAAAAAAATTAAATTGAAAAAAATTATAATAAAAAAAGAAAGACAATATTTACTCAGTTTTTTTGTAGAGAATATTTGCTAGTAAATAAAATCTTCATTTCAAAATTGGTTAAAAGTAGAAAAAGAAATTTTCCTTAATTAATAGAGAAGGCTAACTGAATGCAGTAAATTTTTTGGCATTTTGACTACATATTTCTCAACACATTTTATTTTTAAGCACTTCTGGATTTCTTAGACAATGCTAAATTGTAGTAGATAATTATTATTTTAATAATAGGATCTCTGCCAACTTTTATTACATAGACCAGGTCCTTACCTTGGTCATTTACAACCTAATCATGATCAGTTTTGTGTTTCATTAAGTTTTTGCAGTTTGCCTATTGTGAGATACATTAGTAGTAAGCGTAGGAAATACTTCTTAGTATGTTTTTATATTCTAAGGCAGAATATGTTTGTTTTCAGTTAATTTTCCTAGAAATCCCCAAAGTTCTCTTCTTTTATCCAAGAACTTAATTAATAAGACTTTATGGCCAGGCGCGGTGGCTCACGCCTGTAATCCTAGCACTCTGGGAGGCTGAGGCGGGCGGATTGCTCGAGGTCAGGAGTTCAAAACCAGCCTGAGCAAGAGCAAGACCCCGTCTCTACTATAAATAGAAAGAAATTAATTGGCCAACTAATATATATAGAAAAAATTAGCTGGGCATGGTGGTGCATGCCTGTAGTCCCAGCTACTGGGGAGGCTGAGGCAGGAGGATCGCTTGAACCCAGGAGTTTGAGGTTGCTACGAGCTAGGCTAATGCCACGACACTCACTCTAGCCTGGTCAACAAAGCGAGACTCTGTCTCAAATAAAAAAAAAAAAAGACTTTATTTGGAGGTGTTGACTCTGGTGGGTTGGAATCAGTACTCATTGATATGTGAGTATTCCAGGTTTTTTTTTAAATGATTTTTAAGTTGTGCCCTTTGTCAAGTTGTCCTACCACACAGTAACAAGAATAGTACATGTTAATCAAGGGTATTCATGTCCACCCAATTTAATAACCTATAAAAAATTTACCACATTTCCTCATAGGAGATAATATGATAAAATATAATTGACAAAATCATTGTTCCTTTCTGCTTAATTATGATAAGTGGTACAAGCATCTATTATCAAAATTGTATACTTTGTCCAAAAAAAGGCTCAAGAGAACCATATATTTAAAATAGAATGACTCTGCTACTTATACTATAGGTATAAAACAATGTCAAAAATTAGTCTGTTTTTACTACATTGAATTTATGCAACACTAGAGGAATCGTATTTTTTATCCACAAGTTTAATGTGAAGTGAGAACTAAAAGACAGTTGTGGCCGGGCGCGGTGGCTCACGCCTGTAATCCTAGCACTCTGGGAGGCCGAGGCGGGAGGATTGCTCGAGGTCAGGAGTTCAAAACCAGCCTGAGCAAGAGCGAGACCCCGTCTCTACTAGAAATAGAAAGAAATTAATTGGCCAACTAATATATATAGAAAAACTTAGCTGGGCATGGTGGTGCATGCCTGTAGTCCCAGCTACTCGGGAGGCTGAGGCAGCAGGATTGCTTGAGCCCAGGAGTTTGAGGTTGCTGTGAGCTAGGCTGACGCCATGGCACTCACTCTAGCCTGGGCAGCAAAGCAAGACTCTGTCTCAAAAAAATAAAAATAAAAATAAAAATAAATAAAAGACAGTTGTGAAGCCTGTAGAGTAAGGAGTGAAAATATATTTTATATACAAAGTTCAAATAACATTTTTCCCACAGCAAGAAATATTTGGTATTGCTTAAAACTACCCTTGCTATACAGTCTGGTTTGGAAATTTCCTGAGATATTGAAGGAACCTGATTTCCTTTAGCCCGATAGCATGTATCCTGACAGGTGACTAGCTTGTGTGAAATCATCTACCTCAAGCCCATAAATTTAAATAAAGACACTCCCCCAGCCTCAAAAGCAATTAAGAGACCTTTTTTCAGAGGTATTAGGTGACATCAAATCACTGCTGTCTTGAGGGAAAAAAACACTTCCTCTGTTAAGAGAACTACCATAACTGGCAGCTAAGAGAGCTGAACAATTAATTAAAAATGAATTAAATTAATCACTGGATTTTTTTCGACATATCTTTTCATGCCATGAACAAGTCCCACAGATAGTAATTTAGTTCAACAGTAAGTGCTTTTTATGTAGTGAAAATGTTGAGACAGGATTTTAAAAAAATCCTGAGGTATTTTTGGTATCTGAAGTTCAGATACCTCAAAATATCTGTTTTCTTCCCTTGGAATAGATCTTTTAAAAAATCTTAGTCGTCTTAAAAAGGAGTGCAGGATGTAATTTAAGAAAAAAAAAATCTTAGTTATTCTAAGCCACTACTTTTTGACTTATACTCCAAAGAACTCTCCAGAAGTTAACCTAGTGCATTTATAATTTTCTGGGTGGGAAAACACACTGTTTTTTCTACAATCTCACAAACAGTTCTGATACCAAATATGTTGGTTTTTTCTACCCCATGCCATTCTCAACTCTCCAAATACTTTCTGACCAACCAGCTATAAATGGAGTTTCCACAGCACTCTTCTCGAGTTTGATTAATTTCCTAGAGTGATTCACAGAACTCAGAGAAATACTTTACTTAGATTTACCAGTTTATTATAAAGGATGTTGTAAAGGATACAAAGAGGTACACAGGGTAAGATCTGGAAGGGTCCTAAGCCCACAGCTTCTATCCCCTGGAGTTGGGATGTTCTACCCTCCCCACACATGGATGCATTCACATCAAATCTCCTTATTTAAGAGTTTTTATAGAGTTTAATCTCTGGCTTCCTCCCCAACCCTTTTCTGTAATTTGGTGGTTGAGGCTGAAATTCCGATCCTCTAGGCCAGTGGTCCCCAACACTTTTGACACCAGGGACTGGTTTCTTGGAAGATAGTTTGTTTTGTTTTGTTTGAGACAGAGTCTCACTCTTGCCTGGGCTAAAGTGCTGTGTTGTCAGCCCAGCTCACAGCAACCTCAAACTCCTAGACTCAAGCAATCCTCCTGCCTCAGCCTCCTGAGTAGCTGGGACTATAAGTGTGTGCCACCACACCCAGATAATGTTTTCTCTTTTTAGTTGCCCAGCTAATTTTTTTATATTTTTTAGTAGAGACAGGGTCTCACTCTTGTTCAGGATGGTCTCGAGTGATCCTCCCGCCTCAGCCTCCTAGAGTGCTAGGATTACAAGTGTGAGCCACTGCAGCCAGCTGACAATTTTTCAATGGATGTGAGGGTGGGGGAGGCAGAGCTCAGGCGGTGATGTGAGCAGTGGTGGTTGGCTGTAAATACAGATGAAGTTTCTCTCACTGCCTGCTGTTCACCTTCTGCAGTGAGGCCCAGTTCTTAAGTTTTATAGAAAACAATTTTCAGTTTGGGGGGTGGGGTGGAGCAGGCCGTGCTGGGGGATGAGGACCACAGGACCTCAGCTCTAGACTATCTAAGGGACCCATGTAAGTCACTTCATTAGGGTAAACTCAAGTGCTCTTTATGAATAACAAAAACCATTCCTATCACTCAGGAAATACTAAAGATTTTAGGACCTCTATGCCAGGATTGGGGACAAAGATCAAATACATATATTTTATACCACAATGGGTCATTCTTTTTCCTTTTACATATTTTTTCCCTTTTCAATAAATATTTGTTGAAATCATACTGTATGGTAGGTTCTGCATAAGCCTACATGAGTAGAAGTGATGAGACCACAGTTTATCACTCTACAGCTACCCCCATTTCTACCAAAGATAATTGTACTGAGACTAATTCATTTTCAGAGTAGGTCTCGTGTCATTAAACTTGTTGTAATTATTTACATAAGTCCAACAAGAATAGTGATTGATCATATATAGGCTTTTTTCCCCTGAATTAGGGTCTCTTTCATCCAGGCTGGAGTGCAGTGGCACAATCACTAAAACCTCAAATTTCTGGACTCAAGTGATACTCCTGTTTCAGCCTTCACAGAAGCTGAGACTATAGGTGCATGCTTCCATGCCTTGGTTATTTTTTTATTATTTGTAGAATTGGGGGTAGGGGGGTCTGCCCAGGCTGGTCTCAGATTCCTGTCCTAAAGTGAGCCTCCTGTCTCAGCCTCCCAGAGTGCTGGGACTACAAGCATGAGCTTTTTTTTTTTTTGAGACAAGGTCTCACTTTGTCAACTGGGATAGAGTGTAGTCTCAAGGTCACAGCTCACTGCAACCTCAAACTCCTGGGCTAAAATGATCCTCTTGCTTCAGCCTCCCAAGTAGCTGGGACTATAGGCATGTGCCACCACACCTGGGTAGATTTTCTGTTCTTTGTAGATATAGGGTCTTGCTTCTGCTCAAACTCCTGAGCTCAAGCAGTCCTCCCACCTCGGTCTCCCAAAGTTCTAGGATTACAGGTATGAGCCACCACTTCGGACCTAAATTAGACTTTTAATGATGCAATTGACAAGGAAATTTGATTGTTTCCATGGCATAGAACATTTTAACAATTAACGTAAAGTATGACTAATATTCTAGGAGAACATATCAGATTTTTAGGAATTTCATACAATTTCTTGAATACTTACATCAATTACATATACCCATACAAATATAATCTAAGAAGGTTAAACATCACCTTTGTTTGACTGTGTTTCCCATGCAATTTAACATATCAAACAAGTCTAGTTAGTTTACATCTCTTTTAAGAGAAAGAGAGAAAATAAATTATTTTGCTGTATTCCAAGGGTCCTCTGGAAACTTTCAAAGTTAATTTGAGGTGAAAAAGAATTTAGAATTTGATTTTGGGAAATTTGTCAAAAATATCAAATGGTTTAAAACACTTGATTAAAATAAGGATCACAGGTCACTGGAACAATACTTATTCATTTAGCCAGAGTGATAATTAAATGATTTCAAAGGCAAATAAAAGTTACATTGCTGTAGGAAAAACCTTAGCTTTTTTAATATTGAGAAGACTCAGTTTTCTTAAGTATTCAAAGAGCTAATTAAAGACAACATAAAGCACAGGAAATTATTATCTGGTTTCCTAGTGGGATTACTTAAAAGGTAAAGAAAAACCTTTTACAATCTCTTATTAAGAGAAAACCAATACTCCAGGAAAAACTTTGTACCAATGTACTTTTGATATTAACACTCATCATTCTTTTAATAACATATATCAACCCATTCAAATATTAGCCAGCTTGACCATACGGCAAATTCCTTTTCTAACTAAATTCCTTTTCCGCAAACCTTCTACAACTTTCTTATATCCATTTATATTTTGTCCTATATTCTTCCTCTTTCCTAATGTAGAACAACTCTACTTTAGGACAAAAATTACTTTTTCCCATAACAAAAAACGTATCCTTAATACCTCATAGCTTCACTTACCAAAAACATACCTTACTTTCCTCACATTCAGAATTGTTTCTCTTATTATTTTTAGTAGTTTTAAATGTTAATTAGAATTACTGACTTTTAGTAACTTTGATTTCTAGTGAAAACTAGGAAATAAGCAATTATGCATTGTCACACCAGCATTCTATAGACTGGCAATTCTATAAATATACCTTTTCATAATTTACAGAAGCATATTCTTTTTCATAGTACAGTTTTTCAATGTGGCATAGGACATGTTTACTAACAGACCCAAATAGCTTTAGATCTTTTTTCACAAGAAGCTAAAAGTTAGATAAGCTTATGTTTAACAATTAAATATTTCAGTATTTTACCATATTTGGAAATGATCTAGATGTTCAATGAATATGCATTGTTTAACTTAGTGAAACTTTAAGGGTGTGGTTGCCAAAGAGATTTGGGAGATTACTTTTAAGTAGACATAGCACCAAAAAAGACTAGCCATCATCAAGATAGTTTTTATCTTTTTATTTTTTGCTGACAAATTTTGTAACAGAGATAATGTGAGCTTATTTGACTAGTAAAACCAAGTGAAATAAAAGATATGTATGACATATAAATAATGCTCACAATTCTAAAGATGTATCTGCTTTAGTTAAACCAACAAATGTAAAATAGCTTTTATTTGCCAAAGGTTATCCCAGATCACGTGAACTTGAAAAATATTTGGGTCAGTTTCTATCTTTCTAGTATAAAAGTTTAAAGAGTACTTAATTTATATATATATATATATATATATATATATATATATATCACTTATTGCTAATTAAGTGCTTAATTTTATGTAAGTGCCAATTAAGTGGCTTAGTTCTCTAAGTCAATTATTTACAGCTCCTTTACAAATTAATTTGGGCAGTACCATCTGAAGATAAAAAATATTATACATAACATATACAGACATACATAAACATATAGACAGAAGCAGATCCTATAACTTTCATTCTAAAATTTTTGACATATGCCAGGTACAGTAATGTCAAACTTACTAGTTTGTAAAATACAATCTGGATCCAAATTGTGTTTATGGCCAATAGAACAAGATTACCCGCCCAGATTGTGAAAACTTTTTACTAATGTTTGTGAAAAAAGATTTTAAGATTTTTCATTTGTCTTTTCGTAAGGAGTCTTTAGAGAGGCAATTTCTGATTTATTTAATCTTTTAGTAGCCTCTGCATACCAGTCAAAAAATGCATCCCATTATTTCTGAGGCATTAGGTATCCCTTCCTTTCCAGTACGCCTATAGTTGGGCAATTTTGTCTAAGTTAAAAACTTCCTCATTGTGGCTACCGTAATTCTAAATTGTCTTTGGTAGGGTTTACCCATTTGTCTAGAAAGGCTTGGGTTCTAGGTCCATAATGTGTATACATAAAATTAGCTGGCGTTCCTTCCAGATGGAGGAGGAATTCTAGACTCATTAAAGATGAACCCATGATTTCCTGTCTTCTCAAAACGTTATCTACCTGAGCCTTCTTGTCTACACTGGAACCAATCTGACTTCCAGACCTGGTCTGGGTGAAAAATACTCAAAGCTGTAGAGCTTGGATCTGGTGGTGACCTCCAAAGGTACAGGGAGAAGCAGTGAGCACAAGGGGCTCAGCGAAGGGTACTCTGCCTTGTTACTCATTGCTCCTGGGTTTCATGATCAGGGAGCCTTCTTTGGGTCCCTCTTCTGATACTAGAACTATTAAGAAATAAACCTAGGACACTAAAATTTTAATGAGTTTGAGTATTCAGCTCAAATTCATGGATCAGGCAATACCAAACAACAAGCAGTAAGGGCTTCACCAAGGTGAGGGAAAAACTTTCATAAGATGTTTAAGGAAGCAAGACAAAGATTTGATTGGCTAAAATGGAAACCCTTAGTTAGAGGTTGGTTGGCAGTTTCTGGTTGATAAGTCTCTAATTAGAAATTAGTTGGTGGTTTTTGATTGGTTAAGCTTAAGTTTCCTTTTACTATTTACATTGAGTTGGGTTTCAACTACAAGGCCCTGGAGCCATCTCAGCCTAAAGGCCTCCCAATTAATTTTTCTTTCTTTTTTTTTTTTTCTTTTTTTTCTTCTTTTGGAGACGAGGGTCTCACTATGTGACCTTTAACACCATAAATAATAGAAAAATTTGAGTGGTTTTTAAGTGCAGTTGGCCCAATTAATTTTTCTGATTAAGCTAACTAAGCAAGTGCATTGCGGGAAAAGGGGAAGAGTCAAAATCCCCAGCCTCACAAATTCTACTCAGCCTCTTACCGCCATCCAGTGGTGAAACATCTCAAAGCAATTGAAGTTCATTTATTTTAAATAATTGGTAAGGAATGAGGGAAACTTGATTGAATATGTAATTAGTAATGTGCGAGATGTTGAGTGTTATATATTAGGTTTATTTCTGAGTGCTTTATATATATGATTTCATTTACTTCTTACAACTGTCCAGTGACTTATATATTATTAGTCCCCTTTACAGGAAGGAAATAGTCTCAGAGAGATTAGGTAAGTTTTCTAGTATAACACAAGTAGTAAATGATAAAGTGAAGAATTAGTAATCGTTTAGCTTGTTCATGTTCCTCAATGAAATAGATTACATATATTTAAATTTTAGAAATGATTTTTTTCTTCAGCATAGCATTCAGAACCTTCCATAATCTGATTTTTTTTAGAGAAAAATGTATAAATTTAAACATTAGTGTGGCTGGTTAGCTCAGTTGGTTAGAGCATGGTGCTGATTGGCTCTTTAACAATCCCAAGACTTTGTTGTAGTGAGTAGTTATCATAAAAATTATTTATTAAAGGCAATTAAAACATCATTGAGGCTGGGCACAGTAGCTCACACCTGGATTGCTTGACGTCAGGAGTTCGAGACCAGCCTGAGCAAGAGTGAGACCCTGTCTCTACAAAAAAATATTAATAGAAAATTAGCCAGGTATGGTGGTATAGTGTAGTCCCAGCTATTCAGGAGGCTGAGACAGGAGGACTGCTTGAGCCCAGGACTTTGAGGATGCAATGAGCTGTGATGATGCCACTGTACTCTAGCGCAGGCAACAGAACAAGACCTCGTCTCCAAAAAAAAAAAAATTTTTTTTGAGATAATTTTAAAGGGATGTACAATTTATAGAGATATGATTTGAATGTTTCTGTTGTTTTATTGGAAGATATGTTCAGTCAAATGAAAAGTACATGATATAACTATCTGTTTTTACAATAAAGGATTTTCAAATGAAATTTCATACAGAGATAAATTCATATAAATTGACTATGATTCATTTCTTAGGTGTTTCTTCCATAAAGATTTCCATATTGAATTAAGAAGTAAGTTTTCCCAAAGATTCTTGAAATAAATTTGTAATTTTTGCTGTCTTATAATGCAGATCTGACAGGAGCTCAAGATGGAAGTGTCAGAATGTTTGAATGGGGCCATTCTCAACAAATAACCTGTTTTCGATCTGGTGGCAATTCAAGAGTTACAAGAATGAGATTTAACTATCAGGGAAATAAGGTAGTATGTAAAAATTTAAATGGTAAAAAGGGTTAATTGTGTTGGAGGCTCATGAATATCACTAGTTTGGGTTTCTGAAGGAACAACTCAGTGAGCTAGTAGTATAGTATTAATCTTTATGAATTTTTTTTAATTCCTCTCAGAAATCACTTAAATTCATTTGGTTCTTCCTGGAAGTATGTTATATATATGTCCAATAAAATTCATTTAAATGACTCTTATGAACCAAATGATTATATGTTAACCTTAATTATACATTTTTGATTAATAAATGTTCCTACTTTCTTTATACCTTGGAACCTATTCAAAGTATGATCCAGCACCAAGCAGCAAGTAACATCTGGGAACTTGTTAGAAGTGCATATACTATTGACCCCTCTCCTTATCTACTTGGTTACCATCTCCATTTTAACCATATACTGTTGTGATTTATACACACATTAAAGTTTTGAGAGGCACTGCCTAAAACAAAGCATCAGCAAACTGTGGCCTAGCCACAAAAATTTGTAAACAGATTTTTATTGAACCACAGTTACCCCATTCATTATTTGTTTTCTTTGACTATTTCCCACCACAACAGCAGAGTTCAGGAGGACAAAGATCTTACAGCTGGCAAACCTAAACATATTTATTACATGGCCATTTAAGAAAACGTTTGCCAACCCTGCCTCCCTCACACTGCCTCTCTCTGCCCCTAATATCTTACTGTCCCTTTAAACAACAATTACAGGGTAAGTCAGCCTGCTCTTTGTCTTCAGGGCATGCTTCACCAAAAATTATTCCCACAGACCCTAGCTGATGGTACATCTTGCCTTTTCTTTCCTTTTAGCCTTCAACTCTCCTCACATGTTACTTGTGTCATTTTGTGCTACAACTTTTTTGTCTACCATGTTTGTTACATGGCTCTATTTCCATTTCACAAAAGTCAATGTTGTTTCGTGTAGTTATGAAACAAAATTTTGAGAGCTTATTTCCTAATGCCAGTTAGCAACAATCTTTTCTCCTTAATGGGAAATCAAAGGATTTGATGCTGAAGGCTTTACAATTCTACTGTACCGTCAATTGTATTCCCTATCAACGTCCTTTATGTGGTCATAGTTTTCCACTTCATTTGTCCATATTATATTGCTCCTAACCAGTCTCTACACCTCAACCCTTATCTCTCTAATGCATCTTACCAGCAAAGTTATATAACAAACAACATAGTTACATGACTACAATATGAGTAAGAACATATTATTATTTTTATAAGAATTCTTCAAGGCTCCCAAGGTCAAATTTTTTAAGCATGGTATTTAAGAACTTCTACAATCCAATTTAGTTTTCAGCTTTAATACTCTCTACAGCCTTCCACATAGGCTATTTTAAGGCATGGCAAATTATTCATTGCCTGCCCAAGTATCTTTGACAGGAAGCCAACTGACTATTCATTCACTTTAGCCATGATGGAACCTAATAGCACAATACCTACGCATGCTGTCTCCTCTAGTAGGGAAGCCCACTGAGGTAAATGGAAAAGATGACCCACTCTGTATTACAATAATTCTGATGAATTTGTTAATTATAAACAGCAATGGACTGCCAAAAGTCAGTGAACATTACAGAAAAACTAAGAGCCTGAAAAGGGGCATTAAACCAAATAAATGATCTGTGAGGAACAATTCCTCAGACATTCAGGAATATATTACATTTATAAAACAAAATCAGACTAGCATGAAACAAGGACAGTGGAACAGGAAAGAGTTCTCGGAAATTAAAAGCATGATTCCTGGCCAGGCACAGTGGCTCATGCCCGTAATCCTAACACTCTGGGAGGCCGAGGCAGGCGAATCGTTTGAGCTCAGGAGTTTGAGACCAGCGTGAGCAAGAGCGAGACCCGGCCTCTACCAAAAATAGAAAAAATTAGCCAGGCACAGTGGTGCATGCCTGTAGTCCCAGCTACTCAGGAGGCTGAGGCAGAAGGATCGCTTAAGCCCAGGGGTTTGAGGTTGCTGTGAGCTAGGCTGACGCCACGGCACTCTAGCTGGGGCAACAGAGTGAGGAAAAAATATGTATATATGATTATATATGAAAAATATATATGATTCCCCAAAGTTGTGGTGGATGGGAGAACTGCTCATTAGAAGAGCTGAATAGCACAATGGAAATTGTTGAAAATCAAGTTTGTGATCGGGAAGCACAAATTATGAAATTGTCCCATTATGAAAATAACTCAGGAAATATTTCAGCAAAAGAAAAAAAATGATAGAGGAAAAGCAATATTCAAAGAAATAGTAAATATTTCCCCAAAGCAAAGAATAGAATTTTATAAGAGGAACAGCCTCCCAAGTAGTAGGCATAAGTGTTGACAAAAAACATGTACCTGCACACATCCTGGTTATTTATTTTTTATTTTCTTTATTCAAGGATAAAGAGAATCCTATAAGCTTCTGAAGAGGAGTGAGGGTAAAAATAGTTACTTACAATTTCCTTCCCTCCCAAATTAATGGCATTGGCCTACTCTCAAAAATAAAAATTACAAACAGATGATAGGACAATATCTACAAAATTCTGATGGACAAGGAATGGGAACTGAGTTGATTTCCGTATCATTCAAATTTGATGACAAAATAAACATATTTTTAGTTATGCAGAGACTTAACACATTCCATGTGTATACCCTTTCTGAAGAACATCCATGTATCAACTCCAGAAAATATAAGATAATCCAGAAAAAGGAATCGATTCTAGAAAAATATCTATAACAAATATAAAAATATTAGGTTAATATGACTAATATTAACCCTATTGATTAAATTCTTTAAAAGACAAGGGAGAAGTAAGCAAAGGATGTGAGCAGTTTACAAAAAAACTATACATGGTCAAGGACCATGATTAATAATTGAAGAAATGCAAATTAAAATGGGATTTTTTTCCTGTATGAAACTGACAAATACTTAAAATTTTAATGACATTCAATGTTTACTAAAGTGTAAGAAAAAAGTGGTTGTAAATTCATATTGCTACTTAGGAATTTAATTTTAGTGTCATCTATCAATTTTAGAGGAAGCTCTTTCACAAAGCTTTCCCATTTCTAGATATCTATCCTACATAGTTATGCAAAAGTATAAGAATGCTTGAAGCAGTACTTTTTATAATAGGGAAATTGAAAACTGTCTAAGGGGGAGAGTTTTAAATTATAATACATCTATATGGTATAATACTACAAAGCTCAACAATGAGCTAGATATATACATCTTTGCATATATTGACATGTAAAGATGGTTATAATAAATAAAAAACGTAATTGTAAAACAGTATACTGTGATCCTTCCTTTCTTAAAAAGTTATATATGTGAATGTTTGAATATTTATAGATACAAATCAGAGAAGAAAACACATCAAATTGTTAATAGGTGTTAGATCTGTAGCAAAGGGAAGGCAGGAGTCCAAAGCAGTCATTTGTTGTATACTGTATATATAAGCATGCATTATTTTTATACTCTCAAGAAAGAAATTTAGCGATTTTACCTATCCTTCAAAATCTGTATCACTTACTACCTTATTGTATTATTAGGGTATCTTCCCAGTCAAAAGTGCCCTGAGTTCCCACTGTGGAATTCTTTTACTGTTTTGCTTTTTACTTTTGTTTGTATGTTTTCCTTACTGTATTTGAAAGTCCTTATTTTGTCTTTTTCAAAATGAACAAAGTTTTCTATCTTATATGCGACAAAGCTTTGTCATATAGCTTAATGTGTTAATCTAGTATCCTATATTTGGAGTATTTATAGAAACTATAGAGACTGTGCTGTTGATTAGTATAATAAATTGGGTATCTGATATTTGTTACCTTTATGTCCACCCTGGAATTTTTTTAAATACTGCCTAAATGTTTATCTGAACTATATTCATGCATAGGTGAAGTAAAAAGTCAGTGTATCAATCAAATTTTTTTTTTTTTTAATAGCCATTGTGGTATCTGGGCTTTGATCTTTAGCTTTGAGTAGATTTACATTCATGAGTGTTTATTGTGCTGATCCATAGGTCACACTGTTTTGAGTACTTCTTGAAGGGCTGGTCTTGTCTTGGTGAATTCCCTCAGTCTTTGTTTATCTGAGAATGTCTTGATTTCTCCTTCATATACAAAACTTAGTTTTGCAGGGAATAAGATTCTAGGCTGGGCCAAATGTTTAAGTGTCAAAATATAAGTGTTACCATGAGGGTAAGGATAAATATGTGCTTTTTTGCATTTATATTAAATATTTTTAAATATTTTTTTCTCTAAGTTTGGAATAGTTGATGCTGATGGATATTTAAGTTTGTATCAAACAAACTGGAAATGTTGTCCAGTTACTGGAAGCATGCCTAAGCCATACCTGGTAAGCCAAGAACTCCTACCTTTATATAAAATTTGAATTTTTATTTTAAAGAAGCCTAGAATGTATATTTGAGGCAAGAGGTATTAAAGCCAATAAATAAAATCTAGTACTGTGTACTCAATCACTTTACTATAAGCTCTGGTTCTCGGATTATGTGAAAATTACACTGTGAAGCTTAAAAATCCCTTAGTATTAATGTCTGGTAATTTGGAAAGCTAACATGTGTAAAACGAACATGGTACCTCCAGAGACCTATACAACCTGTAGATTACTGGAGGCCTTTTCTAACCTCCCTAAGAAGGATATTATTATACCTAAATAGAATGATTAACAGACTGGAGCATCTTGTTATTTTTCTGTAGTTATCACTTATGAACAAGCTAAGTGGAATGGACATCCTATAGCTGGTACTGTTATTTTCTCATTCATCTTGTTTTTTAGCAGAATATTGACACATCTTTATTCAGGACTATATAGGCTTAATAAACCTTTTATGGCTTCATAGATACTGAATTTATATTTATTATATTCTTCTGTGAAGTCCTTTGTAAGACTAAGCAATACCTATCAGGAATAAATTTAGAATATAGGTTAAGATTCTGATAATTTGCCTGAGGTTAAATGCTAAACTATAGTACTTATCTAAGTGAAAGCAAGCAAGCAAGCAAGCAAGCAAGCATGGGAGGGTCTCTTAGGGTACCTTGAAAGAATATTAACTTTTTCTCACATTTACGTTAAGCCAACAGATTTAGATGTGCAAGTTTATGTTCCGTAAAGGACTGCTTTTAGAGATAAAGTACATAACTGGCTTTTAGAGATAAATGTAGATTTTGTTTGTTTTAAGGACACATCTTCCAGCCCAGCTCCACTGGTATTCCAGGGGCATGGGAAGGTGGCTCAAAGGAAAAATCTTCACTATGGTCATCTTGGCATACTTACACTCATGTTTTATTAAAGAAAAATATTGAAACAAATATAACTTAGAAGCTTTTATAATTTACTAAACCTCTCATAGTTTCTTAAGTTTATTGTTTGATGGGATATTGAGAAATACTGTAAATTTTCTAATTTTGGTGGCTATTAGTAATTTTTCCATGTATTTGGATAATTATTTAAAAGTTTAAATATGTCTAAAAATACATGATGCCAATTGCTTAACAAAGATAACTAAGTCTATGATAATCTAAAATCTTGGTTTCTATCTTCTACTAAGACAAAAATTTTGCCTGAATAAGGGAAAATTTTGAAGTTTATCAACTTTTATTTTTCCCATGCAACTTTTGGTTAGACAAAAGCAAAGGGCTTTGTAAAGGTTCATGACACATGCAGCCTACTTAAATGGTTCAGGAGGTGTGTGTGTGTGTGTGTGTGTGTGTGTGTACATCTATGAAAGAGAAGGAGAAAGAATTTTAAAAAAGTGATAAATTGTTAACAATTGCTGAATCTGGATAAAGGTTATATGAAAGTTCTCTGTGTTACTTTTGTTACAACTTTTCTAAAGTTCAGAGGGGAAAAAAGATACAAACAATTTTTAAAAGCCATGAATCATATGATTTTTGAATAATACATCTACCTGGTTATGAAATTTTTAGAGCAATAACATTAATTGTTTATAACCATTCCAGACTTGGCAGTGTCATAACAAAACAGCACATGATTTTGTCTTCGTTAGTTCCTCCTCTTTGATAGCCACTGCTGGTCTTTCAACTGATAATAGGTAAGAGATGATAGCTGAAACTGAAATATGTGTGTGTTAAACTGAACTGTTTTTATTGCTTTATGTATTTTTGTCTCAATGTATTATGCCATTAGGTAAAATATTTTTATTATAAAGACTTGTTTTTTATAGAGCATTTTTAGTATCCTAATTGTGAAGCAAGGGAAGTTCTCATACCATTAAAAAAAATCCATTTCTTCTGTATGTTTAATATTGTGATGTTAAGACAGTGTAGAAGAAAAGGATTTGGTTGTTAGGGGCATAAACATTTATCCATATTATTTCCTATGTGTTAAGAAAACTTGAGGCAAAAAAAAAAAAACCTATTATTTATTGACCATGTTATTTAGTTAATTCAGTTAATCCTCACTGTGGCCCTATTAGATATATATTATTACTGTTTCACAACAAGTAAACAAGACACTCAGACAGACTTGTTAGTTGTACAATAGTTGGTGACTGCCCTCTCCTACCCTGCTCCCAGAGAAAAGCTAAGTTTGCCAGAAGGTGTCTCCTCCTGCCCCCATCTCCTTACCCCTCTTTTGGCTTCCCTCATACAACTGAGTTCTGATGTCAAGTCCCACTAAGGTTGCTGAGCTTTTATATTTATTGGTAAGACCTCACTTTTGCACTAGAAACAGGATTGTAAGACTATGTATGGATTCTTCAGCCCATCTTCTATAGAAATTTCTTACACATATTGGTAAGAAATATGGTAGAAATGAGTTTTATATAGTAGAAATGAGTTTTCTTTGTGCTAAAGAAAATTCAGTGTCTCCTGCTATCTGTGTATGTCATTCCAATGGGTAGATTAGAGAATCAGTGAATACAAAAACTAGTTTCCATGTTCAGGCTTCATATAGTATTATCTGTAAATGTATGTTAATCTGAAATTACTCATTTTGTAAGCTAGTAGTTTTTAAATTTTGTGTAAAATTTACCATATGTAAATTTGTTAGTCACTTGTATCTGGTGCTTGTATAAATTTAGAAATCTTTGAGAGCAAGGTTCAATTCAATTGTTATATAATTATATGAGACATGCTTAATTTTTTGTTCTGTTGTTAACTTTTTCTGTCACTCAAGAAGTAATCTTTTTTTTTTTCCAGAAACATATGTTTGTGGGATACTCTTGTAGCACCCACCAATAGTTTAGTCCATGGTAAGTTTGGAAAGCATTTTGTGCATTTTGCAAGTTAAGAAATTTATAAACTGAAGATGATTTTTAAATGCATTTGTTTTTAATGACACGTATTTATTAGCCTATGAGGTTCATTTTGCCCATGTTGGCAGAATTTGAAAGCAAAAGGATGTAATATACATAATTAGTACTTCACTATATCTTGATGAGAGACAATAGGACAGATAATATAGAAATCTTTTGTCTTTACTTTGAATCTGATAGCCACAGGTCATCATTGTGAATATTAGTTAACACTCAGTATTATGTCCCCACTCACCACTCCTATTCAGCATTGTACTTGAAATCCTAGCTAATGCAATAATACAAGAAAGGGAATAAAAGGTGTATATATTATAAGGGAAGAAATAAAACTATCTTTATTCACAGATAACATAATTGTCTATGATGAATATCCCAAAGAATACACAAACTCTTTCAAATTGTTGCAAATCCAATGTGCAAGTATATCAAAGGAACTAATGTGCACGTATATCGAAGTCACAGGATAAAAGATCAATATACAGTTGATCCTTGAACAATGCAGGAGTTAGGAACACCAACTCCTATGCAGTCAAAAGTCCACATATAGCTTTTGATTCTCCAAAAACTTAACTACTACAGAGTCTGGGGTTTTTTTGGGTTTTTTTTTTTTTTTTTTTGTCTTTTTTTTTCTTTTTAGCCAAATCTGAGAGCAAACAGAGTCTATTGACTACAATTTTTACCAATAACATAAATAGTCAATACATATTCTGTATTATTGTATTCTTACAATAAAGTAAGCTAGAGAAAAGTAAATGTTACTAAGAAAACCATAAGGAAGAGGAAATATATTTACAGTACTGTACTGTATTTATTGATGCTTTAAGTTTATGTTGTCTGTTTGCAAGATGAATTGTCTATCTGAAATTCAGGCAGCCACAGCTTCAGACCTCAGTCTCTGGTACATATCAAGCTATTCAACTTTTTCTTGTATAATGTCATGACTTTTCTTTGCTTCTTGGGAACACTTTGAGCATCATTAGTGGTACTTCATTTGGGTCTCATGATGTTATTCAAAGTTCACAATGTTGCACTAAACACAATGAAAAGTACTTGAAAACCTTGAACAATCCGTTTTTACTATGTTATACAATTTACTGGAGAAACTGCTCACATGGAGATGATTAGTGTTAAAGAACATTTTAAGCACATGCTGGCAACACTTGAGCTCACCTGAGTAGCAACAGGAGGTGGCTACAAAATTATTACTGTAGTACAGTATGTATTGCAGTTAATTTTATGCAGTTAACTCTACATAAAATGATTTCATACTGCATCTTGACATTTGTTTACATTTCTCTCAACCTTAAATAGTACCATGTACTATCTGTAAGTATTTGTGTGTGTAGGTTTTGATAAATTTTAACTTTTTATTTTATCATAGATTTGTGTATCTTTTATGGTAGTAAATGATTGAATAATATCTACTTATATTTTATGCATTCATGACATATCTTTTTCTTAATTTTTTTTGATATTTCTAGGCTATGTGTTTCACCTGCAGGTTTTTTCAAATTGTTGCAAATCTCCCCAAAATTTTCTAACATATTTATTTTAAAAAAAATCCACATACAAGTGGACCCATGTATTTCAAACCAGAGATGTTCAAGGGTCAACTATATACTAAATTTAGTTGCTTTCTGATGTACCAACAATGAAAAATTATAATTTGAAAATTTTTTAAAAATTATCATTTTGAATAGTACCCAAAATAATGAAATACTGAGGCATAAATCTAACAAAATATGTGTAGGGTCTCTATATAGAAAATTATAAAAATGATGAAAGAAATTGAGGAATATTTAAATAAATGGAAAGATACTCCACATTCAAAGATTAGAAGACTCAATATTATTAAGATGTCAGTTTCTTCTAACTTTATAGATTCAGTACAATCTCATTCAAAATCCCAGCATGCTATTCTGTAGATATCAGCAAACTGATCTAAAATTTATATGGAAGCCAGGCGCGGTGGCTCATGCCTGTAATCCTAGCACTCTGGGAGGCCGAGGCAGGCGGATTGCTCTACGTCAGGAGTTCGAAACCAGCCTGAGCAAGAGCAAGACTCCATCTCTACTATAAATAGAAAGAAATTAATTGGCCAACTAATATATATAGAAAAAATTAGCTGGGCATGGTGGCGCATGCCTGTAGTCTCAGCTACTTGGGAGGCTGAGGCAGCAGGATTGCTTGAGCCCAGGAGTTTGAGGTTGCTGTGAGCTAGGCTGACGCCACGGCACTCGCTCTAGCCTGGGCAACAAAGTGAGACTCTGTCTCAAAAAAAAAAAAAAAAAATTTATATGGAAAGACAAAGGATCTAAAATATTCAACAAAATACTGAAGAAAAACTTAGGGGATTCACACTACCTGGTTTCGGGACTTACTATAAAGCTACAGTATTCAAGATGTTGTGGCATGGCTTAAGAGTGGACACATAGATCATGGAACAAATAGAGAGTAATAAACTCACACGTACATAGTAGACTGATCTTTGATAAAGGCAGAGAGTGGAGAGAGGATAGTCTTTTCAACAAATAGTGCTAGAGCAATTGAATATCAATATGCAAAAGAAAAATGAGGCTGGTCATGGCGGTTCATGCCTGTGATCTTAGCACTTTTGAAGGCTGAGGTGGGGGGATCTTTTCAGTCTAGAATTTCAAGACCAGCCTGGGCAACATAGCAAGACCCCATCTCTTCAAATAATTAAAAAAATTACCCAGGTGTGGTGGCATGTACCTATAGTCTGAGCCTCTCAGGAGGATCACGTGAGCCCAGTGGTTTGAGGTTGTAGTCAGCTATGATTGTGCCACCTTACTCCAGCCTGGGCAACGGAGCGAGAACCCATCTCTAAAAAACAAACCTGAAAGGTCGAGTGTGGTGGCTCACACCTGTAACTCTAGCACTCTAGGAGGCCAAGGCAGGGGGATTGCTTGAGCTCAGGAGTTGGAGACCAGCCTGAGTAAGAGCAAGACCCATCTCTACTAAAAATAGAAAAATTAGCCGGGTGTGGTAGCATGCACCCATAGTCTCAGCTACTCCAGAGGCTGAGGCAGTAGGATCGCTTGAGCCCAGGAGTTTGAGGTTTCAGTAAGCTACAATGATGCCACTGTATTCTACCCAGGGCAACAGGGTAAGACTCAAAAAAAAAAATTGAAAAAATGAACATAGATACAGACCTCACCTTTCACAAAAATTAACTCAAAATGGATCTTAAATTTACATGTAAAATATGAAATGATAAAACTTCTAAAAGGAAACATAGAAAATCTAGGTCTCTTGAGTTTGGTGATGAGTTTTAGATAGAGCACCAAAAGCATGATCCATGAGAGAAAGGAGATATCCAAGAATGTTTTAAATAGTAGCCAAAAACTGGAAATAACACAGATGTCCAACAGAAAACTGGTGTATTTACGTAATAGGATATTATTCACCAATAAAAAAGCATGACCTACTAATACATGGACAACATGGATTAACCTCTAAAACATCACATTGAAGGAAAGAAGCCAGATATAAAAGAGTATATACTGTAGGATTTCATTTGTGATCAAGAAGGCAAAACTAATTGGATGGAAGTCAAAATAGTGCTTTTCTTTGTTGGTGAGGAGGATTGACTACAAAGGGACATGAAGGAACTTTCTGGGATGATAAAAGTATTCTGTATCTTGTTCTTAGTGGTGATTACACAGATGTATTCATTTGTCAAAGTTCATCAGGATGTACACTTAAAAACTTATGCATTTTACTCTGAGAAAATTATATCTCAAAGTGATGGAAAAATTAAAATCACTTCTCTATAATTAGTTTTACTTAGAGTCGTGTGCTCATATGAAGATGAATTTTATTGAATACTTAGTATTCAATACTAAATACTTACTATTTGCCATGTACTGTACATGGCCAGCATATATTAACTAACTTAATCCTAACACAACCCTATTAGGTAAGTGCTAATGTCTCTCTTCTTTTACAAATGATGAAACTGAAATTTAGGTAGATAATTCACCTAAGGTACACATTTAAACCCAGACAAGATTTAAACCTAGGCAGTCTAATTCTAGAATCTTCACTCTTTGAGCTGTATACAGAGTTTTTTCCCCTGAAATTTGTTAGGCTGGACTTTTTTAAGAAAAATAATAATTGTATTTTTATATTACTGATATTTCATTACTGTGTCTTCAAAATCAGTAGTGTCTTTTCTTTTTTTCTTTTTTTTTTTTTTGAGAGTCTCACTCTGTTGCCAGGGCTAGAGTGCCGTGGCATCAGCCTAGCTCACAGCAACCTCAAACTCCTAGGCTCAAGCAATCCTACTGCCTCAGCCTCCCAATTAACTGGGACTACAGGCATGCGCCACCATGGCCAGCTAATTTTTTCTATACATTTCTGGTTGTCCAGCTAATTTCTTTCTATTTTTAGTAGAGACCAGGTCTCGCTCTTGTTCAGGCTGGTCTCGAACTCCTGAGCTCAAACGATACTCCTGCCTCAGCCTCCCAGAGTGCTAGGATTACAAGCATGAGCCACCATGCCTGGCCCACTAATCTTTTCTTTTCAATGTTTAATCTGTTACTCCCACCCAGTTTACTTTTCATCTTGAGCATTGTAGTCTTTAATCCCTAAAATTTTGATTTGTATCTTTCATATCTCTACTTAATTGCTCAATCTTTCACCTGGCTTCTTGAACATATGAAGTACAGTTCAAATGACTTGATTTTCTTATCTACTAATTCTATCATCTGTGTCATTTCTGGGTTAGTTTCAATTGGTAGAGTTTTCTTTATGGGCTGTATTTTCCTGCTTCTTTGCATTCCTTGTAATTTATTATTAGAGGCCAGGCATTGTGAATTTTACCTTATTAGGTGCTGATTATTTTTGTATTCTGTAAATATTCTTGAGGTTTGTTCTGGGACAAAGCTAAATTACTTGAAAATAGTTGGATGGTGGGTGGGGCTTTGTTAAACAGGACAAAGCAACATTTGGTCTAAGAATGATTTTGCCCCACTGCTTAGGCAAACCCTCTGAATCCTCTACCCAATGCCTTGTGAATTAGGAAGTTTTCTACTATGGCTGGTATGGGTTCCCCTTCTTGTGGCATGGCCAGAAAACTCTTTCTAGGCAATAAGCTAGGACACTTTTATTACTCACCTGGTTTGTTTCCCATCTCTCAGAAATCATTCTTTTTCCTTGCCTGATGGCCAGTGTTTCTTTCTTTCTTCCTTTTTTTTTTTTTTTCTGGAAACAGGGTGTTGCTCTCTCACCCCAGCTAGAATGTAGGGGCGTCATAATAGCTCATTCAAACTCCTGGGCTTAAGGGATCCTTTTGCCTCAGCCTCCTGAATAGCTGGAACTACAGGTGCACACCACCACACCCAGCTAATATTTTCTGTTTTCAGGACAGAAGGGGTCTCGCCCTTGCTCAGGCTGGTCTTGAACTCCTGAGCTCAAGTGATCAATCCTCCCTCCTCGGCTTCCCAGGGTTCTAGGATTACAGGCTTGAGCCACTAAGCTCAGCCCTTTTTCTTACATTTCATTTGATATTTTAATTGTTTCAAGCAGGAGAACAAGTCTGGTCTATTATTTCAACTTGGCCAAAACCCACAAGTCTTTTTCTTTTATTGATAAATGATTGTTTTGTTTTTTAACTTTCAGCTTTTACCTGTCATGATAGTGGAGCCACAGTTTTAGCATATGCTCCAAAACATCAGCTGCTGATATCAGGTGGCAGAAAAGGTTTTACATGTATATTTGACCTTCGCCAACGACAACAGAGGCAGCTTTTCCAGAGCCATGATTCTCCTGTTAAAGCCATTGCTATTGATCCAACCGAAGAGTACTTTGTTACAGGATCTGCTGAAGGCAATATAAAGGTAAACACAGTTGATGCCACAGTATCTACAAAATGAAAAGAAATCATCAGACACCTTAAGTCTTTAATAATATTAATGACACTAGTCTATTTAAATTTAATAGTAACATTAACGTCTTTCTAGTCAACAGCGCTAATTGCTATTTAATCTTTTGATGAATGGAATAATATTTAACTTGAAAATTTTCTGTTTTTCAATTGTTTTTAAACATGCTTAATTCATGTTGAAGAACTAAATTTTCCATGGATATAAACATATTTCAAACATTAGAATTAGTCTTGACTCCATGTTCAGAGTTATATAATTTACCGAATTTAATTTTCAGATGCTAAGAAATATACTGACATTTTCTTTTATTCCACATTATTTCCCATTTTTTCATATATAACATCAGTACCCAACCACTCAGTGCTTAATTTACGATTTCTGAATGTAACCAGAGGAGCCTTCCTATAACAATCTTTTTCAAACTCCCTTGTGTTTAAAACTTAGAGAGGTTGTTTAAAATGCTAATAAACAGATTATTAAAAAAATTAAATAGCTTATTAAATATTCAAACTGTTGGGTCCCATGCCAGAAATAGTTAGTAAATCTAAGACTCAAGAATCTGCATTGTTACAACACGTACGTAGTGATTTTGCTGGAAGGTCCTTTGGCCCTATTTGGAAATGGTTAAGTCAATTTAGACCAGTCCCTAAATTGTTTTAATGATCAGCAACCTTACACTTGAGGGGTTTAGTTTCTTAGAATTCATTAATTTAAGCACTAGTGAGTATATTTAGTGCAATAAGATGGACTTTGTTAGAACCAGCAAATCGTTTTCATAATTCTCAGCCAAAAAAAAAAACACTAAAATTGTAGGATTTTCGAAAAGGCTTTCCTTAAAATCAAGTGTATATACCAATGGAAATATTTTCTTTTTGTTTGAAACTAGTTTCTCATTTGGGTTGCCTTTAGTTTAGAATAAGTTAAAGTTTTAGATGAGTTCTTTAGTTTGACTCTGAAGTTTATTGTTAGTCAAGTAAAAAAAGATTTGAAACTATGCAGTATATTCAGTAGTCATAATTTAACAAATCTGTGTTCAGGGAAGTATGAATTAATGAATTTCTTAGAGAAAGAAAGGTATATTTTTTGTTTTTTTTTTTTAGTGATATGAATAAAATAAGGAAATAAATTGGCTTCTCTAAACTTAAAATGGATGTCCTGAAGACATTTGGGTCCTTCACACCAGTGAAGATGCTTATAATTTGCTTTAGAAGCAGATACATTTATTTTGATAAGGGCTAAAAATAGAAAATCTTAGTAAACTAAATATCCTGAAATTTTAATAATTGTGTCTTATAATTAAAACATAGTTTTTGTCTGCTCTGAGGGCCTCTAGGTGTATTTTTAGTTGTTCTGATCGCCTGGTGATCATTCAGTATTTTAGAGAAGGGATTACCCCACTGTACTACACAGCAGAACCTCTACTGAGCGATAGGGAATCTTGATTGTAATCCCTGTGATATCACAAGTTTCTGTAGCATTATACACTTAACCTCCTTGTACCTAAGTTTTCTCTCTTACTGGATAGATTTTTTAAGTATTTAATAATATTAAAGCAATTGTTAAATTGCAACGCCCTCTACAGAATTTAGGTGTTAACAATCCTAGGCCTACACAGATTTTTCTCCATCTTTGTTTTGGAAATTCCTTATCTGTACAGGAAGGCATACCTAAAATTTTCATTTATATTCTTAAGGTAATTATTAGCCCTAATTTTCATTTCGTTCTTCATATCTTTCAGATTTGGAGTCTCTCTACCTTTGGTCTTCTCCATACTTTTATCAATGAACATGCTCGTCAGTCCATTTTTAGGAATATTGGAACAGGAGTGATGCAAATTGAAACAGGGCCAGCAAATCACATTTTCTCTTGTGGAGCTGATGGAACAATGAAAATGAGAATACTGCCAGATCAGTTTAGCCCCTTAAATGAAGTGTTGAAAAATGATGTGAAATTTATGCTGTAACATTTTCACAAATAAGATGTATAATTTATTACCTACATGGAAGTGGCCAACAGATATAATGTACAGTGATCACCCTCTATGCCACAAATAAGCTAATGCTTTCTTGTTTTTCTATTTATTTTATGGAGCTTTACCCTTGATGCACTGATGCCTTAAAAACTAACAAGGTCATTCAGAATTAGATTACATTGCCTAAAGTAGAATGTATAGGTAGTGCTGTTATAATACATATTTATAGTATGTTATACTGAGTATGTAATAGTGTTAAAGGAGTTTTGTTTTCTTCTTGTCGATAAACTCTTCTGCAGATATCTCTGCATGAATTTCTTTTACAGTAAAAAATACTCTTTTTGTAAAGGCAGTTGCACATAATACTCATCACTTAATTCTCTACTCTCTTACTTCCTTTATCAGACTGATACCTCTCAAACTCTTCTCTTAATTAATGATAGATTGACATTTGGGTAAAAATCAAACAAATAATGAACATCTCCATTAAAGCTGTCATTGGGATTTCAGTGATAAATGAGCCAAATGGCTCATGTAGTTTTTATCAGTTTCCCCTCTGGAGCCCAAGTGTGTGTGTGTGTGTGTGTGTGTGTATGTGTATATATGTACATATCTTGTGCATCTTATTTGAACTAGTTTGTACATGTATAAGTGAAAACTACAAGTCTTTTCATAATCTTTTGTGCCATAACAACTACTACCACCAGAATAACAACGTTTTTTTGCAACTGTTTTTTTTTTCATTTTTGAATTCTCATCCTAATTTTCAAATAAATTTCAAGACTTCCAACATTATTATTTTTAAGATTATGTTGAGTCAAATAAGTCTTAGTAGGCAATAAAGATTCTGTGTTGGCGTATGTAAGACACTTAAAAGTGTGTGACTTTGTGAAAGGATTTTTGAGCATCAAACATTTTACTTAAATTTTATTTTGTTTTCTTAATTTTTAGGTGCTTTTAGTCTCAAAGTTCTGAAAACCTTATTGCAGTGTTTTTAGAAACAAATGTGAAAACAGTCAAATTAAATAGATAGTATTTACAAATGTAAAATACCCTTCAGACGTACCATTAATAGAAAATAAAGTAAACCTTATATTTTATTATTTTTGCCAAAATATATTATTTTATTATAAAATATGACCAAAATATTAAGAATGCACAACGCTTTTAACTTAAATGTGCTGACTCCTGTCTCTGTCTGTTTTGTGCTATAACTTTTCTGATTCATAATTATAGAAAACTTGATAAATATTTGATTTTAACCAGTAAGATTGCAGGCAGATGGGACTAAGTGTTATGGGACAATTATATACTCTTTAGCTGAAATATATTTTGTTTAATAGGAATTATAAAATAAGAGCATTTTTATGGAATAGAATATGGACAACTATCTTGGAAATTAAAGAGTCAAAGCATAGAAATGAAGGGCTGGTAAAATGAATTTTGTAATATCCTCAGGATACTTGTAAAAGTATATTGTTAAAGATTTTGTAAATTGTATTTCAGTAATTTTAAATGTGTTGATCAAGTCACAGTGAAAACACTGTCATTATGCAGAGAGTTTATATGCACATAACCTGTACGTATGAATTGTGCAATGACCATATGTGACTGTTTTGCCATGGAGAAATCTGTGACAGCATCGCAAACATTATTGTTTGATGTAGTTATTTTTCAGTAATTTCTTCACAAATCAAGATTCAAAAAGCTTTACACAATTTCAATGAGATAGAAAATTCACCATTATGCTTATTAGAAAAAAAGGCATTACAGATGAATAATTAAGCATTTTAATTGAGGGTTTATATGGATAACCATAAATTATGTAAGCCCATATGTATTTACATCCAGAGTCATAATATTTTAAATAAACAATCATGCAGAGACCTTTTTTGGCATGCTATTGTTTTAAGTAATATTTGTGCCAATTTAGTTGACTTAAAATATATGATATTTTAAAATGGAGAATTTCTGTATTTGTACTTGGTTAAAGTAGGGAAGATTGAATAACTTTATAAATAATCTTGTTCTTCCTTTTCTTTAATCTTTTTAACTTAATAGATAAGCATTATTCAAGAAAGATGGGAATAAAAATTATACATACATAAGTATAAAAGTACTTATGTACATAAGTATAAAATGTACACATATTGTAAAATTTCATCCACATTAATGGGAGTGAATACATCAAAATACATTTTTTAAATTGTGCTTTTTTCTGAGAATGTGGCTTTGTGTTACAAAAATTCACAACACAGCAAGTTTCATTTTCTGAAATGTAGAATTTTTCTTAACTAGAACCATGGGACAGTCATATCCATCCTTTCTTGCTATCTCTTCGGCCTTGCCTTTCCTTTTTCATTTTTTTTTCCTTTTATTTATTTTAATAGAATTAGGGGATACAAGTTGAGTTCCAGTATCTGCATATATTGCTCAGTGGTGAAGTCTGAGCTTTTGTACCCATCACCTAAATAGTGTACATTATACCCCATATGTAATTTTTCATCCCTCCCTCCCACTCTCCCCTCTCGAGTCTCCAGTGTTGTACCACTCTGCATGTCCTTGCATAGTCATAGCTTAGCTCCCACTTATAAGTGAGAACATGCAGCATTTATTTTTCTGTTCCTGAATTATTTCACTTAGAATAATGGCCTCCAGTTCCATCCAAGTGGCTGCAAAAAAAGTGGCTGCTTTTTTTCCTTTCAAAAAAAAGTTCTTTTAAAGAAAATTGCAGAAATTTCTCACATTGCTATCAACAACCAAAGCACAATACATGGATATATATGTAAAGAAAAGCCTTATATAATCTTAGGGTAGAAATGATCTTTTTTTTTTTTTTTTTGAGACAGAGTCTCCACTTTGTTGCCCAGGCTAGAGTGAGTGCCATGGCGTCAGCCTAGCTCACAGCAACCTCAAACTCCTGGGCTCAAGCGATCCTCCTGCCTCAGCCTCCCAAGTAGCTGGGGCTACAGGCATACGCCACCATGCCCGGCTAATTTTATATATATACATATATAAGTTGGCCAATTAATTTCTTTCTATTTATAGTAGAGACGAGGTCTCGCTCAGGCTGGTTTCAAACTCCTGACCTCGAGCAATCTGCCCACCTCGGCCTTCCAGAGTGCTAGGATTACAGGCATGAGCCACTGTGCCCGGTCTGAAATGATCTTTCAAACAAGATTTTTTTTTTTTTTTTTGAGATAGAGTCTCACTTTGTTGCCCAGGATAGAGTGAGTGCCGTGGCATCAGCCTAGCTCACAGCAACCTCAAACTCCTGAGCTCAGGCAGTCCTTCTGCTTTAGCTTCCCGAATAGCTGAGACTACAGGCATGTGCCACCATGCCCAGCTAATTTTTTCCATATATTTTTAGTTGTCTGGCTAATTTCTTTCTATTTTTAGTAGAGATGGGGTCTCGTTCTTGCTCAAGCTATTCTTGAACTCCTGACCTTGAGCGATCCTCCTTCCTCAGCCTCCCAGAGTGCTAGGATTACAGGCGTGAGCCACTGCACCCGCCCGCCCAAGAAGATCTTTTTAACAGACATATGTAACAAAAAAAATTAAATTTTATATAGCTGGGGACTACAATCAAAGCTAAAAGAACAAGTGGATTAGAAGAAATACTTGTGTAATGCTAAAAAACATGTCAGTGTCCCTATATATAAAGAGAACTTTAAGTTATTAGAGAAATGATCAAGCTGTGAATAAGCAATTCATAGAATGGAACATTGAAAAAGTCAACAAGCATAAAGTATGTTCATCTTCATTAATGGAATGTTTTTTTGTAAGCAACAATGTAATACCATTTTTCATTAGATTGGTTTGAGGTCAAAATAGTGACAACATCCATTTTGGTGAAGATGCAAGGAAATAGGCACACAAACAGTGTTGGCAGAACTAAAGTGCTACAAAGTTACTTGGGTGTGTATTAAAATTGAATACACCTATTTTTCAGTGAACAGCCTTTTTAGAAATTATCCTATAAAAATAAAAGTGCCCATGCATGAAAAATATGAAAATGTAGGTGCATAGATGTTTGTTGATATATCTGGAGTTAAAAACGAAAAACAAAAACCTGAAAATCTAAATGTTAATCAGGTAAACAGTTGAATAAATTGTGGTACATCCATATAATGGAATATTCTCTCACCACTAAAAAGAATGGTAAGTTTGTATCTGTTTACATGAAAAGAAGTTGACGAGAAAAACAAACTACAAAGTAAAAGGTGTAATGTCCCATATTGTTTAGGGTATTTTTAGTGGTGTATGTATGTATGTATGAACAAAAATGTGTGGAAAAATACATAAAACTTTTTAAATGGGGGAAGGGAAGAACAGGATAACATTTTTCCAAACTTCTTTAAACTCAACTCAGCAAAGTAATATCAAAGATAGTTTTGTTCAGTGTGTGTAAAAAGCTTAATTTTTGTACCAAATACAACAGTGACTTTGAGAGCTGCTCTGTGAAGTAAAGAGTCTTGTGTCAGGAATACTTTTTTTCCTTCAAGACAGGATTTTGCTCTGTAGCCCATGCTAGATTGTAGTGGCATGGTGATAGCTCACTATAACCTTGAACTCCTGGGCTCAAGCAATCCTCCAGGCTTAGCCTCTTGACTAGCTGGGACTACAGGCATGTGCCACCACAGCCAGCTTTTTTTTTTTTTTTTTTTTTTAGCGGCAGGTTTTCACTATGTTTCACAGGCTGTTCTGGAACTCCTGGCTTCAAGCAGTCCTCCCACCTCAGCCTCCCAAAGTGCTGGGATTACAAGCATGAGCCACCATACTGACCAAAATGTTGCCCTCTGGAGTAATGAGAAAAGTTTGAACAGATTATTTAAATGTGCCTGTTAGTACTTTAGAAATGTCTGTAGATTTTAGTACGGTCATTCTTAAAGCTAAATCTGTTTTTGAGTTTATCAAGACTCTTTTCCCTTCCACTGGTTGTCTCCTACTTGTATATGGTCTATAATTCAGGGAGCTAATGCTAGAGCATCACATTGTTTCACAAGACTCCTTGGAACAAGAACACTTTCTTAAGTTCTCCCAAGGCAAATACAGATGGGTGATAGAAACAATTAATGTGCTCTGGGAGGCCGAGACAGCAGGATTGCTCAAGGTCAGGAGTTCGAGACCAGCTTGAGCAAGAGTGAGACCCCGTCTCTACTAAAAATAGAAAGAAATTAGCCAGACAACTAAAAATATATAGAAAAAATCAGCCGGGCGTGGTGGCATATGCCTGTAGTCTCAGCTACTCGGGAAGCTGAGGTAGAAGGATTGCTTGAGCCCAGGAGTTTGAGGTTGCTGTGAGTTAGGCTGATGCCATGGCACTCCAGCCCAGGCAACAGAGTGAGACTGTCTCAAAATAAGAAAAAAAAAATTAAAAAAAAAGAATTAGTATGACAACACTTTTCCCTCCACAGTGGAAAAACACTTTACTCATGGGCAGTTGATAGTCTATTCAATGTATAGATGTGAGCTATGTAATGGAACTCAACCAGTACAATGTATTGGCCTTGGACGTGTGTTAATTTTTTTTTTTTTTTAATCTTTTGGAATCTGTTCATGCTTGTCATTATTTCTGGAATTGTAGCCATATTCACTTACGTACAACAAAGGAAACATCACAAGAGCAAACAGCCTACAGAATGGGAGAAAATATTCACATGCTACACATCCAATAAAGGGCTGATGATTAGAATCTATATAGGACTCAGGAAAATCAGCAAGAAAAAATCAAACAAGCCTATCAAAAAGTGGCCAAAGGACATAAACAGAAACTTTTTTCAAAAGAAGATAGACTAATGGCCAAGAAACATGAAAAAATGCTCAACATCTCTAATCATCAGGGAAATGAAAATCAAAACCACAATGACATATCACTTCTCTTCAGTGAGAATGATCTTTATCAAAAAGTCCCAAAACAATAAATGTTGGTGTGGATGCAGAGAGAGGAACACTCATACGCTGCTGGTGGGACTGCAAACTAGTATAACCTGTGTGGAAAGTAATATGGAGATAAAGAGCTATAAGTAGAACTACCATTCGATCTAGAAATCCCATTACTGAGCATCTACCCAAGGAACAAATGACATTCTGTAAAAAGATGTCTGCACTAGAATGTTATAGCAGCACAATTCACAATTGCAAAGATGTGGAAACAACCCAAGTGCCCATCAATACATGAGTGGATTGATAAAATATGGTATATGTATACCATGGAGTTCTACTCAGCCACAAAAATTAGTGGTGACCTAGCACCTCTTGTATTATCCTGGATAGAGGTGGAGCCATTTTACTAAGTGACGTATCACAAGAATGGGAAAAAAAAGCACCACATGGATTCACCATCAAATTGGTATTAACTGATCAACACTTACATGCACATAAAGTAGTAACATTCATCAGGTGTCAGGAAGATGGGAGGGGGGAGGAGGAGATGGGTATATACACAACTAATGGGTGCGGTATGCACTGTCTGGGTGTAGACATGCTTGAAGCTCTGACTTGGGTGGGGCAAAGGCAATATATGTAACCTAAACATTTGTACCCCCATAATATGCTGAAATAAAAAGTAAATATAGATCACATTTGATCTGGGAAAAATAAAATAAAAAGAGATAGGCTCCAA
This sequence comes from Mirza zaza, assembly GCA_008750895.1. NCBI lineage: Eukaryota > Metazoa > Chordata > Mammalia > Primates > Cheirogaleidae > Mirza > Mirza zaza. The sequence continues at coordinate 44,273 of VSMD01099553.1, forward strand.
TACAATAATAGGTGGGGACTTCAACAGCCTAGTCTCAGTATTTGGACAGACCATTTATACAGAAAATGAGCAAAGAAACATTGGATTTTAACTACACTTTAGACCAAATGGAACTAACACACATTTACAGAGCATTTCACTCAACAGCTAAAAAGTACACATTTTTTCCATCAGCACATGCAACATTCTGCAGATTAGATCTTGTGTTAGGTCACAAAACAAGTCTTAACAAATTTAAAAGAAATAATATATTGTTTTCTTATCACAATGGAATAAAACTAAAAATCAATAACAACATGAAGTTTTGAAAGTGTACAAATACATGGAAATTAGACATGTTCCCGAACCATCAAAGAATCAATGAAGAAATTAAGGACATTTAAAAATGTATTTATTGGCCGGGCTCGGTGGCTCACGCCTGTAATCCTAGCACTCTGGGAGGCCAAGGCAGGCGGATTGTTCAAGGTCAGGAGTTCAAAACCAGCCTGAGCGAGACCCCGTCTCTACTATAAAAATAGAAAGAAATTAATTGGCCAACTAATATATATATATATATATATAAATTAGCCGGGCATGGTGGCGCATGCCTGTAGTCCCAGCTACTCGGGAGGCTGAGGCAGGAGGATCGCTTGAGCCCAGGAGTTTGAGGTTGCTGTGAGCTAGGCTGATGCCATGGCACTCACTCTAGCCTGGGCAACAAAGCGAGACTCTGTATCAAAAAAAAAAAAAAAATGTATTTATTGAAACAACTGAAAATAGAAACATAATCAAAATGTATGGGACACAACAAAAGCAATATTAACAAGGAAATTTATAGCAACAAACACCTAAATTTTTTAACAAGTAGAAATATTTCAAGTAAACAACCTAATTATGTGTCTCAAGGAATTAGGAAAGCAAGAACACACCAAACCCCAAATAGTAGAAGGAATTAAATAATAAAGATCAGAACTCAACAAAATTGAGGCTTAAAAAAAATACAAAATATCAGTGAAGCAAAGAGTTACTTTTTGAAAAGAAAAATAAAGTTGACAAGCCACTAGATACACTAACAAAAGAGGAAGAACAAAAGACTCGAAATCAGAAGCAAAAAGGAATTTGTGACAACTGATACTACAGAAATACAAAGGATCATTAGAGACTATTATAAGGGGTTGTGGAAATACTGGTGAAGAAACCGCTGAGCTAAAGTCAGCCCTATAGACTATTATAAACAACTATATGCCAACAACTTAGAAAACCTAGCAGAAATGGATAAAATCCTTGACACATGCAACCTACAAAAATTGAACCAAGAAAAAAAAGGAAATCTGAACAGACCAATGATAATTATTGAGATTGAATCTATAATAAAAAGTCTCTCATCAAAGGCAAGCCCAGAACTTAATGGCTTATTCATCAATAAGATGAAAAATAACAAATGCTTGTTGAATGTGGAAAAAATGGAACTCTTACCTACTGTTGGTGGGAATGTAAATTAGTATAGCCATTGTGGAAAATAGTTAACAGAGGCTCAAAAAATTAAAAGCAGCACTACCCTATGATCTGGCAATCCCACCACTGGGTATATATCCAAGGGAAAGGAAATCAGTATGTGAAAGACATCTGTATCCCCATGTTTATTGTAGCACTATTTACATAGCTAAGATATAGAACCAACTTAAGTGACTATCAAGAGACAAACGGATAAAGAAAATGTGGTATATATACCCAATGGAATATTATCTCTCCTTTTAAAAAAAACAAAAATTCTGTCATTCATGGCAACATGGATTAGCTTGGAGAAAATCATGGTAAGTGAAATAAGCCAAGCACAGAAAATAAATACCACTTGTTCTTCCTCATGTGTGGATTCTAGAAAAGTTTATCTCATAGAAAGTAAGAGTAGAATAATAGGGTTAGGGAAAGGTAGGGGGAGAAGGGATAGCCAGAGCTTGGTTAATGGAGATAAAAGTATAGCAAGATTAGAAGAATAAATTCTAATGTCCTATAGCACTGAAAGAGTAACTATAACCACTATTTATTGTATATTTTCAAATAGCTAGAAGAGCAGATTTTGAATGTTCTCAATACAAATAATAAATGTTTGAGGCAATGGATATGCTAATTATCCTGATTTGATCATTACACGTTGTATACATGGATCAAAATATTACATTATATCCCATAAATATTTACAATTATATGTGTCAATTAAAAATAATAAAGAACCAGAAATGACAGACTTGAGGGAGTTAGGAAAAAAGGGCTATGAAGCATGCTATTATAAATATGCATAAGAAATAAAGGAAAACATTAACATATTAAAAAGAGATGTTAAAAGTATATTGAGGCCAGGTGTGGTGGCTCACGCCTGTAATCCTAGCACTCTGGGAGGCCGAGGTAGGCAGATTGCTCGAGGTCAGGAGTTCAAAACCAGCCTGAGCAAGAGCCTGCCTCTACTAAAAATAGAAATTAATTGGCCAACTAAAAATATACATACAAAAAATTAGCCAGGCATGATGGCACATGCCTGTAGTCCCAGCTACTCGGGAGGCTGAGGCAGTAGGATCACTTGAGCCCAGGAGTTTGAGGTTGCTGTGAGCTAGGCTGACGCCATGGCACTCACTCTACCCTGAGCACAAAGTGAAACTCTGTCTCAAAAACAAACAAACAAAAAAAAAACCAGTATCTTTAACTTACAAAGCTGAAAAATACAATATCTGAAATAAAAATTCATTGGATGGGCTTAATAATAAATTAAAATATCAGACACTTTGAAGACGTGGTGAACAAAGCTATCCAAGCTAAACCAAAGACAGTAAAAAAAAAAAAAATAGAAACAAATACAACAATGAAGAAAAGAACATTGATTAGTTAATGGTGCTGTAATATCAAGTGATATGACATACATACTTAGAACCCCAGGAGAGTAAAAACGCAAGGGGAAAAAATATTCGAAGTATAATAGCCTGAAAATTTTCCAAATTTGATGAAAACTATAAACCTACAGATACAAGAAGCTCAAAAACTCATAGCAGCATTAACACACACACACCACCAAGGCACATCATAATCAAATTTCTGAAAATCAGTTATAAACAAGAAAATCCTAAGTATAGCCAGAGAAAAACAACACATAATACAAAGAAAAACAAGAAATTATCAGACTTTTTCTCAGAAAGTATGAAAGTCTGGAGACAATGGAATAATACTGAAAAAAAAAAGAACCTGTTCAACAAAAAAATCTATTTGTAACAAAAATATCCTTCAAAAAGGAAAAACAAAGCCATTTTTAGACAAAAGAAGCTGAGATAATTTGTTGCCAGCAGATCTATGCATGCCCCCTTTAGAAATACTAAAGGAATTTCTTCAGGCTGAAAGAAAATGAAGAGTCCCAAATGTACTGAATAAATGAGTAAATATTTTTTTTTAAACTTTTCTTCTGTTTTAATTTCTTAAAAAGACAATTGTTTAAAGCAAAAAATAGCTGATTTGTTGGGATTATGCATAAGTGGAAGTAAACGGTATGACAATTATAATACAAAGGATATTATTTGTAATACTTTTTACCAAAGTGGCTATTAGGGACAGAGTTGTGTTCCCTAGAAAATTCATATGCTGTATCCCTAACCCCCAGTGTGACTCTATTTAGAGATAGACCTTTAAAGAGGTAATTAAGGTTAAATGAGATCATATTGGATCAGGGTGGGGCCCTGATCCA